>CAWUFW010022208.1:0-101013 GCA_963921515.1 Calotriton arnoldi | reverse complement strand
GGCTCCTAGTAGCCCTAGCCTCCAGCACCACCTGCACCGAAGATCACTGGCCCCCACTCCACGAGTGTCCTGTAAGCCAGCTCCACGTGCGGTGTCACGAGGCTCCTTCGCGGTCGCTAGCCCGATGGCTAGTAGCCCTTAACGAAGGCCAATCCTTTTCTTACTTGGCATCCTGGTTGCTCCAGGCCTGCCCTCACTTACCCTCGCTGGGTGAGTTCCACAGACCTTGCTGGTCTGCACCATCGACGATCTACATCTTCACCGAGACTTGCCGTTGCCAAGGCTTGTTGGGTCCAATCCGGTCGCCGACACCTCAGCACTCGACAAACATTGTGTACCAGCCCGAATCCTGCTCCTGGTTGCCGACAACGCCTCCTGGACCTCGTGGCTGAAGAGTCAAGACGACCGTCAACGCACCTGAAGCACTCGACATCGGTGGGCATCTGTCCATCGCCTTCCTGGTCACTGGCTAGTGACCCAGACTCTGTCCCCTCTGCTTTCAGGTTCTTCAGAACTCCGATCCACTCTTGGATCCACCCGGACACTTTTCTCTTGGCCGCCAGCAGCACTTTGCAGCAGATCGCCATTCGAATCGACGACGAAACCCGACCTCGAAAGGCACCTATGCACCCGGCTTCCCTGGGTGAGGTAACACGAGTACTCTGGTGCTCCCGTGGGTAGAGACTCTTCAAAGTCCTAGATCTCAAAGGGTTTTGTCCTAGACCTCTTCTAAGTGTCTCTTTTATATAATTTCCCGATCCCGACTTTCTCCATAGAAGTCAACGGCGTATCGCGGTTGTGTATTTACACTGCACGCGTCTCCCGTGGGTCCCCTGTGTCACTACCTTGGGTGGTTCCTTGTGGTCCAAGCACTTCTAGAGGCTCTAGGCCTAGTGTCTAGTTCAGTCGTGGTTCGCATATCACTTTATTGGTATATGGTTTGGTACGCCCCTAGGGCCCAAACGTGTATTTGTGCTATTACTGTGTTTAAATAACTTCTAACTTATGTACTTCGAACTCTAGCCTCATAAAGAGACTAGAGGGGTGTGTTTAGCAATAAATACATATATTTTGAATATATACCTGGTGTGGTGCTCTTTCATTTGGTCACTCAAGAGATTATAGACTGGTAAAACAAGCTGCTTTACATTCCTTCAAGACTTAGCCTGAAGGCTGCTCTCCATAGCTACCACTAGGATAGCTTTCAATAAAGGTTGTCTTTAACCTATCTCCAATAAGGGGTTGTTTGGACTGGTGCAAGGTGCCCACTATAATTAGTGGACAGCATATGCCAGGCCAACTTCTCACATTGGTGTGCAGCGTGTGGGATTCCAGCTTGCTATTGTTTTACCAGATAATCTCAATTGAATTGATCAACTGAAAACCACTAAAGGTACCTAAGGTACATATAATTTAAGCTTAGAATACATTAAGTTCTACTGAACTTAGAGTTGTGTGTTAAGGGATAGCACAACCCTTTCTACAACTCAAGAGAGTTTAGTAGGCCACACTAGAGTAGGTAGTGCATACACCACACCACACTAGTAATGTCTTTAAGGGAGGATCCAAAGAATCCTTGCAGGAAGCCATTGAGCTTCCACCCTCCAAGTATGATACACTCCCATTCTTGGAATTGAGAGCTTTATGCAACTTGAGAAAAATAAGGACAGGCCAAAGCCCCACCACCCAACACCTCAAGGAGTTGTTGGTGGCTTATGACCTTAGTAAGCCCTTGGGGACTGAAGGGGTAGGAGCTGAGGGTGGGGCAGGAGAAGAGGAGGAGGCCAGGGGTACCAATACCCCAGCCCCCCTCTGAGACTGGCCAGGAGGGTGACAATGACCCTGACCTGGATAACCCGATCCCTCCTGTGGAAGATGATGAGGATGATCAGGATGATGCCCTCTTTGTCCCCCCAGGAAGGATTAAGAGTGTGCCCAGGAAGTCTAGATCTCCTTCTCAGGAGTCTAACCACTCTGGCACCTCTATAGGGAGCTCTGTCTCCTCTCACAGGAGGGAATCCTCTCATGAGAGGAGAGCCAGACTGGTCCAGTATGAGGAAACTCAGCTGGAAATCAGAAAAAAGCAATTGGCTTTAGATAGGGAATCCCTAGATCTCCTTAGAGAGAGAAGAAAGTTGGGACTAGAGTCCCATGGTGGCAGCCATGTCCCTAGAGATAGGGAAAGGTCCTATGACCATAGGAACCTGAGCAAGATTGTCCCTCCCTATCAGAATGGGGATGACATCCACAAGTGGATAACTGCTCTAGAGAGGGCCTGTAAGGTACAGAAGGTCCCTCAGGAGCAGTGGGCAGCAATCTTGTGGCTCTCCTTTGCTGACAAAGGTAGAGATAAGCTCCTCACTGTTAGAGAGGAGGATGCTGACAATTACAAGGTCTTGAAGAGTGCTCTTATTGATGGGTTTGGCCTAACCACTGAACAGTACATGTTGAAGTTCAGAGATACCCAAAAAGCACAGACTCAAGACTGGGTAGACTATGTGGATTGTTCTGCCAAGGCACTGGAAGGCTGGTTGATGGGCAGTAAGGTGTGTGACTTCTCAGGATTGTACAATCTGATAATGAGGGAGCAGATTCTTAATAACTGTCAAAATCAGCTGTTGCATCAATACCTGGTAGACTCTGATCTGACCTCTCCCCAAGAATTGGGAAAGAAGGCAGACAAATGGGTCAGAACCAGGGTGAAGCAGAAGGTACAGAACCAAGGTGGGGAAACCAAGAAGCAAGATGCTAAGAACTCTGAAAAGGGTGGGGAGAATGGTAAAGATCAAAGTCTTCATCAGGCCCCCAAAAATCTTCTTCTGGTGGGGATTCACAGTCTACCAAAGGGAAAGGCCAAAGAAAACCATGGTGCAAGGTCTGTAAGCAAAAGACCCACTGGACCAGTGATTGCACCAAGTCCAAAGACTCAAGTCCCGCACCCACCAATGCCCCTAAGGCACCTGTTCCCCCTAGTACAGTTACAGTTGGTGGGAGTGCTCCAGCCAAGGGTTTAGTAGGCTAAACCCTGGGTACTGAGTTGGGCTCTGACCTAGTCAGAGAACTGACTCAGGCTGTGTTAGTCTGTGATGGAGGCATGGATGTGCCCTCCTCTATGAGTCCCAGTAATCTGGGCAAGTACAGACAACAGCCTTTAATCAATGGACGTGAGGCTTTGGCATTTAGGGACACAGGGGCAAGTGTCACAATGGTGACACAAGATCTTGTGAATCCTGGGCAAGTTATACTTGGTGAAATGTACCAAGTGACCAATGCTAGCAATGTCAGAACAGACCATACTCTGGCAGTTGTTAACTTCTCCTGGGGAGGGGTAACTGGCCTTAAGAAGGTTGTGGTAAGTGCAAACCTACCAGTCGAATGCTTGCTTGGCAATGACTTAGAGACTTCTGCTTGGGTAGAAGTGGAGCTCAGGACCCATGCAGAAATGCTGGGGATCCCTGCAGATGTGTTTGCTGTGACCAGGTCACAAGCCAAAATGTCTAGCACTGAACAGGCCTTGGATTCTGGAAGAATGGACCAAGTGCCTTCCAAGAGGAGGAGTAGTAGGGTTAAGGCAGTGCCTTCCCCTTGGCTCAGGAGGAAGATCAGTCCCTTGAGGGGGATGATCTCAGCCCTGAAGAAGGAACTGTCCCAGAGGAACTTGAACCTGACCAGGTTGAGTTCTTGGGGACAGGGGACCTTCTAGGGCAGATCTGAGCCAGGAGCAGCAGAGCTGCCCCTCTCTTGAACCCCTCAGACAGCAAGCTGCTGCTGAGGCTGCTGGGAAAGCTAGTGGTCCCCATACAGTGTACTGGGATGATGGACTCCTGTACTCAGAGAGTAGAGACCCCAAGCCTGGTGCTACCAGGAGGTTGGTAATACCTTTGAAGTTCAGGGGCTTCCTATTGACCCTAGCCCATGATATTCCCTTAGCAGGTCACCTGGGCCAGAACAAGACTTGGGACAGAATTGTCCCTCACTTTCACTGGCCCCACATGTCTGAAGACAGCAAGGAGTTTTGTCGCTCCTGTGTAACCTGCCAAGCCAGTGGCAAAGCAGGTGGCACTACAAAGGCCCCCTGATACCACTACCTGTGGTGGGGGTGCCCTTTGAAAGAGTAGGGATTGACATTGTTGGTCCCATGGATCCCCAAACAGCCTCTGGGCACAGGTTTATCCTGGTGGTAGTGGATCATGCCACCAGGTACCCAGAAGCTATTCCCCTCAGGACCACTACAGCACCTGTGGTGGCAAGGGCCCTCCTGGGAATCTTCTCAAGAGTGGGCTTTCCTAAGGATGTAGTCTCAGACAGGGGTGCTAACTTCATGTCTGGGTACTTAAAAGCAATGTGGAAGGAGTATGGAGTGACTTATAAGTTCACCACACCCTATCACCCACAATGCAATGGTTTAGTTGAGAGATTCAACAAAACCTTGAAGGGCATGATTAAAGGGCTCCCAGAAAAGCTTAGGCGTAGATGGGACATACTCTTGCCCTGCCTTTTATTCGCATATAGGGAGGTGCCTCAGAAGGGGGTTGGTTACAGCCCTTTTGAACTTCTGTTTGGCCACCCTGTGAGGGGTCCACTGTGCTTGGTGAAGGAAGGATGGGAGTTACCTCTCAAGCCCCCAAAGCAAGATATAGTGGACTATGTACTTGGTCTCCGCTCCAGGATGGCTGAGTACATGAAAAAGGCAACCAAAAACCTTGAGGCTAGCCAGGAACTTCAAAAGGCCTGGCATTACCAAAGGCTGTTCTGACTGTTTACCAGCCAGGACAGAAGGTGTGGGTGTTGGAGCCAGTGGCCCCAGCAGCTCTCCAAGATAAATGGAGTGGACCCCACACTATTGTTGAGCAGAAGGGTGAGGTCACTTACTTAGTGGACCTAGGAACACCCAGGAGTCCCCACAGGGTTCTCCATGTCAACAGGTTAAAACCATATGTGGACAGGGCAGACATGGGCTTGCTCATGGCTACTGATGAAGGGCAGGAGGAAGAGAGTGACCCACTCCCTGACCTGCTCTCACAGAACCCTGACGATGGGTCAGTTGATGGTGTAGCCTTGGCAGGCAGCCTCACTACCCAGCAACAAACTGATTGCAGGCAAGTCCTCAATCAGTTTAGACATATGTTTTCACTGACACCCAGTCAGACCACCTGGTGCACTCATGAAGTGGACACTGGGGACAGTCTGCCTATTAAAAACAAGATTTATAGGCAACCTGACCATGTCAGGGACTGTATCAGGACTGAAGTCCAGAAAATGTTGGAGTTGGGAGTTATTGAACCCTCAGATAGCCCTTGGGCTAGTCCAGTGGTCCTTGTACCAAAACCTCACACCAGTGGTGGAAAAAGAGAGATGAGGTTTTGTGTGGACTACAGGGGTCTCAATGCAGTCACTAGGACTGATGCCCATCCAATACCCAGGGCAGATGAGCTCATAGATACTTTGGCCTCTGCCAAATATCTCAGCACATTTGACCTAACAGCTGGCTACTGGCAGATCAGACTAGCTGATACTGCAAAGCCCAAAACTGCATTCTCAACCCCTAGTGGGCATTATCAATTTGTGGTGATGCCCTTTGGTCTGAAGAATGCACCTGCCACTTTCCAGAGGTTGGTGAACACAGTTCTCACAGGTCTGGATGCCTATAGTGCAGCATATCTAGATGATATTGCTGTCTTTAGCTCCACCTGGGAGGATCACCTGGTCCACCTCAGGAATGTTTTACAGGCCCTCCAAAAGGCAGGCCTGACTATCAAGGCCACTAAGTGCCAGATAGGGCAGAGTCAGGTTGTGTACCTGGGCCACCTTGTGGGTGGAGGCCAGGTTCAACCTTTGCAGAGCAAGATCCAGACCATCATGGACTGGACTGCTCCCACTACCCAGACTCAGGTGAGAGCCTTCTTAGGCCTGACTGGGTACTATAGGAGATTTGTCAAGGGGTATGGATCAATAGTGACACCCCTGAATGACTTAACTTCTAAGAAAATGCCCAAAAAGGTTCAGTGGACAGCTAGCTGTCAAAAGGCATTTGATGACCTCAAGCAGGCCATGTGCACTGCTCCAATTCTGCAGAGTCCTGATTACTCCAAGAAGTTCATTGTTCAAACTGATGCATCTGAATTGGGGGTAGGGGCTGTACTGTCACAATTGAATGAAGAAGGTCAGGATCAGCCAGTAGCTTTCATTAGCAGAAGGCTGACCCCTAGAGAGAAACGTTGGTCAGCCATAGAGAGGAGGCCTTTGCTGTGGTCTGGGCTCTGAAGAAGTTGAGGCCATACTTGTTTGGTACACACTTCCTGGTTCAGACAGACCATAAGCCCCTCTTATGGCTAAAACAAATGAAGGGTGAAAACCCCAAACTGCTTAGGTGGTCCATTTCCCTACAGGGGATGGACTTTACAGTGGAACATAGGCCTGGGAGTAACCATGCGAATGCAGATGGACTCTCTAGGTATTTCCACTTAGAACATGAAGACTTAACTGGGCAAGGTTAGTTTAATGTCCCTACGTTTGGGGGGTTGTGTAGGAGAGTAGGATCTGCTTCACATGGGTACCCCCACTTTTGCTGATGCTTCACTGTTTTTCGACATTAGTCTGGCTGGGGCCCTGCTAATCAGAACCCCAGCCTAGCTGCTTCCTCTCTAAAATGGTTTCCATGTGCCTTAGGCACATCACTGATTGGGATCTGGAGTGCCCTTATAAGTCCCTAGTATATGGTATACTATGTACCAAGGGCATAGGTACCTCAGAGGCCTGCCAGGGGCTGCAGCAGGTATTATGCCACCCCTGGAAGGCCATCCAAACTGACACCACAGGTCTGCTACTGCAGCCTGGGTAAGGTGGTGCATGCACCCCTTACTGTGATATAGGTTACCTATATCACTAAATACATACACACATATAAACCTATAAGTCACTCCTAAGGCAGGCCTTATCAATCCTAAAGGCAGAGTGCATGGTTCCTATGTGAGAGGGTGCCCCTGCGTGAGCAGGGCCCCTCTGCAGCGTTCGGAGACCATCTCTGATGCTGTTTGTAGTGCAGCCTGACCATATACTCTTAAGCGCATTATATCCTCGCGGTAAAATGCTAACTTTGGAATGGCTGCACCTAAACATGTCGTGTTTGGTGTCAAACATCTTGGAATACTACCCCCCGCCAATTCTGGCGGCGGGGGTAGCATTCCACCCTTCTAGAGGGAAAGACATGTTAACTCTGACTAACCCGGTAACTTCTCTCCAAAGCCCTGGCATCACAAAATGGATGCTGCTGCCACAGACACGAGTCTGGCCTCCTGCTGCTGGACGAAACTCCGGCAGGGGAGGCCTGGACAATAGGTTTCCTGTCCCAGGGAGGTGTGACCACCTCCCCAGACAGGATAATGCGTATTGGGGCTGGGCGGGAGCACCATCTGTGTGCTTTGAAGTCCTGCACTGGGGGCACATTTGGTGTCCCTGTGCATACCCCAGTTCAAACCGGATCAGGGGCTTGCAGCCCCTGCTTTGGTGCGAACTGGACAAAGGGAAAGGGGTGTAGCCGCCCCTCTGCCCTGACCCACCCATAGGTGGGGCCACAGAGTAGTCCAACCCCTATCTTTAGTATAAAGATAGGAACTCAGTCCTTAGGACTTTAGATTATCCCTGGACGAAACTCTGAAACAGAATCCTGGACCTTCGACGCTCTACTCACGATTAGAGGACAGAAGAATCTCCCTTGGGGTCAAGGAGTGACTCCCCTGCTTGGCAGGCACCAAAGAAGCATCTGTCCGGTTCACATTTCTGAAGCTCCCGTCGGACGCCGAAGTCATCGCATCACCAGTGGTGGATTCTCAGACTTCCCCGAGGCTACCCTGAGTCCCCAGCAAAGCTGAGGCCCGTGGCTATCGTGGGTGACTTGAGACCGTGACCCCTGGACACCGAGCACATTTGCAAGTGCATCATCTTCTGGGTCTCCCAAGAAGTCGTGCTTTGGCCTCCGAGTAGCCCTAGCCTCCAGCACCACCTGCACCGAAGATCACTGGCCCCCACTCCACGAGTGTCCTGTAAGCCAGCTCCACGTGCGGCGTCACGAGGCTCCTTTGCGGTCGCTAGCCCGTTGGCTAGTAGCCCTTAACGAAGGCCAATCCTTTTTTTACTTGGCATCCTGGTTGCTCCAGGCCTGCCCTCACTTACCCTCGCTGGGTGAGTTCCACAGACCTTGCTGGTCTGCACCATCGACGATCTACATCTTCACCAAGACTTGCCGTTGCCAAGGCTTGTTGGGTCCAATCCGGTCGCTGACACCTCAGCACTCGACAGACATTGTGTACCAATCAGAATCCTGCTCCTGATCGCCAACAACGCCTCCTGGACCTCGTGGCTGAAGAGTCAAGATGACCGTCAACGCACCTGAAGCACTCGACATCGGTGGGCATCTGTCCATCGCCTTCCTGGTCACTGGCTAGTGACCCAGACTCTGTCCCCTCTGCTTTCAGGTTCTTCAGAACTCCGATCCACTCTTGGATCCACCCGGACACTTTTCTCTTGGCCGCCAGCAGCACTTTGCAGCAGATCGCCATTCGAATCGACGACGAAACCCGACCCCGAAAGGCACCTATGCACCCGGCTTCCTGGGTGAGGTAACACGAGTACTCCGGTGCTCCCATGGGTAGAGACTCTTCAAAGTCCTAGATCTCAAAGGGTTTTGTCCTAGACCTCTTCTAAGTGTCCCTTTTCTATAATTTCCCGATCCCGACTTTCTCCATAGAAGTCAACGGCGTATCGCGGTTGTGTATTTACACTGCACGCGTCTCCCGTGGGTCCCCTGTGTCACTACCTTGGGTGGTTCCTTGTGGTCCAAGCACTTCTAGAGGCTCTAGGCCTAGTGTCTAGTTCAGTCGTGGTTCGCATACCACTTTATTGGTATATGGTTTGGTACGCCCCTAGGGCCCAAACGTGTATTTGTGCTATTACTGTGTTTAAATAACTTCTAACTTATGTACTTCGAACTCTAGCCTCATAAAGAGACTAGAGGGGGTGTTTAGCAATAAATACATATATTTTGAATATATACCTGGTGTGGTGCTCTTTCATTTGGTCACTCAAGAGATTATAGACTGGTAAAACAAGCTGCTTTACATTCCTTCAAGACTTAGCCTGAAGGCTGCTCTCCATAGCTACCACTAGGATAGCTTTCAATAAAGGTTGTCTTTAACCTATCTCCAATAAGGGGTTGTTTGGACTGGTGCAAGGTTCCCACTATAATTAGTTGACAGCATATGCCAGGCCAACTTCTCACAGGGGGTACTGCTGGGGGTAAGGTTTTAGGGTTTAGGTTAGTGCAGTGGTGTTTGGGTAGTGTAGGGGTACTGCTGGGGGTAGTGTTTTAGGGTTTAGGGTGGTTCAGTGGTGTTTGTGTAGTGTAGGGGGTAGTGTTTTAGGGTTTAGGGTAGTGCAGGGGTCTTTGTGTAGTGTAGGAGGTCGTGTTTTAGGGTTTAGGGTAGTGCAGTGGTCTTTGGGTAGTGTAGGGAGTCATGCGGGGGTAGTGTTTTAGGGTTTAGGGTAGTGTAGGGGGTCATGCGGGGGGTAGTGTTTTAGGGATTAGGGTAGTGCATTGGTGTTTGGGTAGTGTAGGGGGTCATGCGGGGGGTAGTGTTTTAGGGTTTAGGGCAGTGCAGTGGTGTTTGGGTAGTGTAGGGGGTCGTGCTGGGGGAGTGTTTTAGGGTTTAGGGCAGTGCAGTGGTGTTCGGGTAGTGTAAGAGGTCATGCTGGGGGAGTGTTTTAGGGTTTAGGGCAGTGCAGTAGTGTTCGGGTAGTGTAGGGGGTCGTGCTGGGGGAGTGTTTGAGGGTTTAGGGCAGTGCAGTCGTGTTCGGGTAGTGTAGGGGTTGTGCTGGGGGTAGTATTTTAGGGTTTAGGGTAGTGCAGTGGTGTTCGGGTAGTGTAGGGGGTCGTGCTGGGGGTAGTGTTCTAGGGTTTAGGGCAGTACAGTGGTGTTTGGGCAGTGTAGGGGGTAATGCTGGGGGTGGCGTTTTAGGGTTTAGGGCAGTGCAGTGGTGTTCGGGCAGTGTAGGGGGTGGTGTTTCAGGGTTTAGGGCAGTGCAGTGGTGTTCGGGCAGTGTAGGGGGTCGTGCAGGGGGTGGTGTTTCAGGGTTTAGGGCAGTGGTGTTCGGGCAGTGTAGGGGGTCGTGCTGGGGGTGGTGTTTCAGGGTTTGGGGCAGTGCAGTGGTGTTCGAGCAGTAAAGGGGGTCGTGCTGGGGGTGGTGTTTCAGGGTTTAAGGCAGTGCAGTGGTGTTCGGGCAGTGTAGGGGGCGGTGCAGGGGTGGTGTTTCAGGGTTTAGGGCAGTGCAGTGGTGTTCGGGCAGTGTAGGGGTGCTGCAGGGGGTGGTGTTTCAGGGTTTGGGCAGTGCAGTGGTGTTCGGGAAGTGTAGGGGGTCATGCTGGGGCTGGTGTTTCAGGGTTTAGGGCAGTGCAGTGGTGTTCGGGCAGTGTAGGGGGTCTTGCTGGGGCTGGTGTTTCAGAGTCTAGGGCAGTGCAGTGGTGTTCGGGCAGTGTAGGGGCCTTGCTGGGGCTGGTGTTTCAGGGTTTAGGGCAGTGCAGTGGTGTTCGGGCAGTGTAGGGGGTCGTGCTGGGGGTGGTGTTTCAGGGTTTAGGGCAGTGGTGTTCAGGCAGTGTAGGGGGTCTTGCTGGGGTTGCTGTTTCAGGGTTTAGGGCAGTGCAGTGGTGTTCGGGCAGTGTAGGGGGTCGTGCTGGGGGTGGTGTTTCAGGGTTTAGGGCAGTGCAGTGGTGTTCCGGCAGTGTAGGAGGTCGTGCAGGGGGTGGTGTTTCAGGGTTTAGGGCAGTGCAGTGGTGTTCAGGCAGTGTAGGGGGTCGTGCTGGGGGTGGTGTTTCAGGGTTTAGGGCAGTGCAGTGGTGTTAGGGCAGTGTAGGGTGTCGTGCTGAGGGGTGGTGTTTCAGGGTTTAGGGCTGTGCAGTGGTGTTCGGGCAGTGTAGGGGGTCGTGCAGGGGGTGGTGTTTCAGGGTTTAGGGCAGTGCAGTGGTGTTTGGGCAGTGTAGGGGGTCATGCAGGGGGTGGTGTTTCAGGGTTTAGGGCAGTGCAGTGGTGTTCGGCCAGTGTAGGTGGTCTTGCTGGGGGTGGTGTTTCAGGCTTTAGTGCAGTGGTGTTCGGGCAGTGTAGGGGGTCTTGCTGGGGGTGGTGTTTCAGGGTTTAGGGCAGTGCAGTGGTGTTCGGGCAGTGTAGGTGGTCTTGCTGGGGCTGGTGTTTCAGGGTTTAGGGCAGTGCAGTGGTTTTGGGCAGTGTAGGCGGTCGTGCTGGGGCTGGTGTTTCAGGGTTTAGGGCAGTGCAGTGGTGTTCGGGCAGTGTACGGGGTTGTGCTGGGGCTGGTGTTAAGGGTTTAGGGCAGTGGTGTTCGGGCAGTGTAGGGGGTCGTGCTGGGGCTGGTGTTTCATGGTTTAGGGCAGTGCAGTGGTGTTCGGGCAGTGTAGGGGTTCGTGCTGGGGGTGGTGTTTCAGGGTTTAGGGCATTGCAGTGGTGTTCGGGCAGTGTAGGGGGTCATGCTGGGGGTGGTGTTTCAGGGTTTAGGGCAGTGCAGTGGTGTACGGGCAGTGTAGGGGTCTTGCTGGGGGTGGTGTTTCAGGGTTTAGGGCAGTGGTGTTCGGGCAGTGTAGGGGGTCTTGCTGGGGGTAGTGTTTCGGGTTTAGGGCAGTGCAGTGGTGTTCGGGCAGTGTAGGGGGTCGTGCTGGGGGTGGTGTTTCAGGGTTTAGGGCAGTGCAGTGGTGTTCGGGCAGTGTAGGGATCGTGCTGGGGCTGGTGTTTCAGGGTTTAGGGCAGTGCAGTGGTGTTCGGGCAGTGTAGGGGGTCTTGCTGGGGGTGGTGTTTCAGGGTTTAGGGCAGTGCAGTGGTGTTCGGGCAGCGTAGGGGGTCGTGCTGGGGCTGGTGTTTCATGGTTTAGGGCAGTGCAGTGGTGTTCCGGCAGTGTAGGGGGTCGTGCTGGGGGTGGTGTTTCAGGGTTTAGGGCAGTGCAGTGGTGTTCGGGCAGTGTAGGGGGTCATGCTGGGGGTGGTGTTTCAGGGTTTAGGGCAGTGCAGTGGTGTACAGGCAGTGTAGGGGGTCTTGCTGGGGGTGGTGTTTCAGGGTTTAGGGCAGTGGTGTTCGGGCAGTGTAGGGGGTCTTGCTGGGGGTAGTGTTTCGGGGTTTAGGGCAGTGCAGTGGTGTTCGTGCAGTGTAGGGGGTCGTGCTGGGGGTGGTGTTTCAGGGTTTAGGGCAGTGCAGTAGTGTTCGGGCAGTGTAGGGGATCATGCAGGGGGTGGTGTTTCAGGGTTTAGGGCAGTGCAGTGGTGTTCGGGCAGTGTAGGGGGTCTTGCTGGGGGTGGTGTTTCAGGGTTTAGGGCAGTGCAGTGGTGTTCGGGCAGTGTAGGGGGTCGTGCTGGGGATGGTGTTTCAGGGTTTAGGGCAGTGCAGTGGTGTTCGGGCAGTGTAGGGGGTCGTGCTGGGGGTGGTGTTTCAGGGTTTAGGGCAGTGCAGTGGTGTTCGGGCAGTGTAGGGGGTCGTGCAGGGGGTGGTGTTTCAGGGTTTAGGGCAGTGCAGTGGTGTTCGGGCAGTGTAGGGGGTCTTGCTGGGGGTGGTGTTTCAGGGTTTAGGGCAGTGCAGTGGTGTTCGGGCAGTGTAGGGGTCGTGCTGGGGCTGGTGTTTCATGGTTTAGGGCAGTGCAGTGGTGTTCCGGCAGTGTAGGGGTCGTGCTGGGGGTGGTGTTTCAGGGTTTAGGGCAGTGCAGTGGTGTTCGGGCAGTGTAGGGGGTCATGCTGGGGGTGGTGTTTCAGGGTTTAGGGCAGTGCAGTGGTGTACGGGCAGTGTAGGGGGTCTTGCTGGGGGTGGTGTTTCAGGGTTTAGGGCAGTGGTGTTCGGGCAGTGTAGGGGGTCTTGCTGGGGGTAGTGTTTCGGGGTTTAGGGCAGTGCAGTGGTGTTCGTGCAGTGTAGGGGGTCGTGCTGGGGGTGGTGTTTCAGGGTTTAGGGCAGTGCAGTAGTGTTCGGGCAGTGTAGGGGATCGTGCAGGGGTGGTGTTTCAGGGTTTAGGGCAGTGCAGTGGTGTTCGGGCAGTGTAGGGGTCTTGCTGGGGGTAGTGTTTCAGGGTTTAGGGCAGTGCAGTGGTGTTCGTGCAGTGTAGGGGGTCGTGCTGGGGATGGTGTTTCAGAGTTTAGGGCAGTGCAGTGGTTTTCGGGCAGTGTAGGGGGTCGTGCTGGGGGTGGTGTTTCAGGGTTTAGGGCAGTGCAGTGGTGTTCGGGCAGTGTAGGGGTCGTGCAGGGGTGGTGTTTCAGGGTTTAGGGCAGTGCAGTGGTCTTCGGGCAGTGTAGGGGTCGTGCTGGGGGTGGTGTTTCAGGGTTTAGGGCAGTGGTGTTCGAGCAGTGTAGGGGTCTTGCTGGGGGTGATGTTTCAGGGTTTAGGGCAGTGCAGTGGTGTTCGGGCAGTGTAGGAGGTCTTGCTGGGGGTAGTGTTTCAGGGTTTAGGGCAGTGCAGTGGTGTTCGGGCAGTGTAGGGGTCATGCTGGGGGTGGTGTTTCAGGGTTTAGGGCAGTGCAGTGGTGTTCGGGCAGTGTAGGGGTCGTGAAGGGGTGGTGTTTCAGGGTTTAGGACAGTGCAGTGGTGTTCGGGCAGTGTAGGGGGTCGTGCTAGGGTATGTGTTTCAGGGTTTAGGGCAGTGCAGTGGTGTTCGGGCAGTGTAGGGGGTCGTGCTAGGGGTAGTGTTTTAGGGTTTAAGGTAGTGCAGTGGTGTTTGTGTAGTGTAGGGGGTCGTGCTGGGGGCAGTGTTTTAGGGTTTAGGGTAGTGCAGTGGTGCTTGTGTAGTGTAGGGGTTCGTGCTGGGGGTAGTGTTTTAGGGTTTAGGGTAGTGCAGTGGTGTTTGTGTAGTGTAGGGGGTCATGTTTTAGGGTAGTGCAGTGGTGTTTGGGTAGTGTAGGGGGTCATGCTGGGGTAGTGTTTTAGGATTTAGGTTAGTGCAGTGGTGTTGGGGTAGTGTTTTAGGGTTTAGGGTAGTGCAGTGGTGTTTGTGTAGTGTAGGGGGTCATGCTGGGGGTAGTGTTTTAGGGTTTAGGATAGTGCAGTGGTGCTTGTGTAGTGTAGGGGGTCGTGCTGGGGTAGTGTTTTAGGGTTTAGGGTAGTGCAGTGGTGTTTTTGTAGTGTAGGGGGTCATGTTTTAAGATGCAACGCTCCAATACCTGACCAGTCTGCACTACATAAAACTGCAAAAAACTAAAAATAAAAAGTGTTTTGCACACTTTTGTCATTGGGCTATATGTGGGCTACATCTGGGTAATATTTGTGCTACATTTGGGGTCTTTTTCATTGGTGGCCATCTTGGAAGACTTCTTTGTTATGAAGTTTCCTAATTTCCTCATTTACTGCAGTCTCCTCAGTAGGAAATACTTTCAGTTTTTTACTTTGATTCCATCAAGAAGGCATTCAGATGTGTCACACATTTGCCATAAATTCAGAATGTTATTACTCTAGTTGTTCATTAGATCACTGTAGTAAAGCTACTGCTCACCAAGGAGTTTACTGGAAGTCTACTGCTGGTATTGAAAGTGATTGTTTCAGTCTGCATGTCAGACTTTTCTAATGAAATAGAAGAGGATTTGAGATCTCACTTAAAACATGCACTAAATTTTCTTTTTGCAGCACTAACCATAATTTCTATGGCAAAATGAACCCCTCATTTTGTTCCTTTTTAAATTAAATGTTTTAAGTGTTACCAGTTTATTCCAATAAAGATGGCTTCAGGTGTGCCATACTTTTGTCATAAGTAAGGCTGTTAGCACTCTAGTTGTTCTTTAGAACACTCTGGGAAGCTGCAATAGAACACAAAGGCATCAACTGACAGGCTGCTCCTGTTGAAATATAACAGGAAGATATTTGAGATCTCACTTAAATCATGTCCTAATTTTTCTTTCTACAGCACTAACCATAATTTCTATGGCAAAATGAACCCCCTCATTTTGTTCCTTTTTAAATTAAATGTTTTAAGTGTTACCAGTTTATTCCAATCAAGATGGCTTCAGGTGTGCCATACTTTTGTCATAAGTAAGACTGTTAGCGCTCTAGTTGTTCTTTAGAACACTCTGGGAAGCTGCATTAGAACACAAAGGCATCAACTGACAGGCTGCTCCTGTTGAAATATAACAGGAAGATATTTGAGATCACACTTGAAACATGTCCTAATTTTTCTTTCCAGAGCACTAACCATAATTTCTATGACAAGATGAACCCCATCATTTTGTTCCTTTTTAAATTAAATGTTTTAAGTGTTACCAGTTTATTCCAATCAAGATGGCTTCAGGTGTGCCATACTTTTGTCATAAGTAAGGCTGTTAGCACTCTAGTTGTTCTTTAGAACACTCTGGGAAGCTGCAGTAGAACACAAAGGAATCAACTGACAGTCTCTGCCCTTGTTGGATGTACATGTTTTACTGAGAATGTCAGACTTCATTCTCACATGACTGAGAAAGATAATGTGAATTTACAGAAAATATGCTCTCATTTTAGCTTCTGGGGCACCTTCCAAAACTGTATGTGACAAGCATGTGAAAATAGTTTTCTCTCAAACATGATTCATGATATCCCAGCAGAAGGTTTTTCACAGGGTAAAATCACCTTAGAACACACCACAATTCCTGAAATTAGTATGGTACCATCAACAAATGAATTCTAATGTAACTAAAGTCTGTTATCACCCTTTATAGTTCTCCTTTTGGTAACCCTCAAAATCTTCGATTCACTACAATGCATTTCAATGGGGTACTATCATTTATATTGGTCCCAAGATGGCTGCCAGCAATTCCAGGATGAAGTGCTGACAGCCAATCAGATCTCACGATGACATGTGTGGTTAGGCTCCGCCCAGATATATATGTGCTTTTACTTTTGATTTTCTCAGCAACTACTGAATGGATTTACACCATTTAACAAAAAGGGTTCTTTTTGAACCAAGAACTACCTCTTTGCCAAATTTGGTGTAATTCCGTTCAGCAGTTCGGGTTGTAGCCTTGCATAAAGTTTCCTATGGGAAATTGATTTTTTGACTCTTATTTTTTTAATTTCTCCGCAACTACTGAACGGATTTACACCATTTAACAAAAAGGGTTCTTTATGAACCAAGAACTACCTCTTTGCCAAATTTGGTGTAATTCCGTTCAGCAGTTCAGGCTGTAGCCGTGTCTAAAGTTTCCTATGGGAAAATGAATGGGGAAAACACGTTTTGGGACCCCCCTTTTTCTCGGCCCCCGCTTGACGAATCACCCTGAGACTTTCAGGGTAGGAGCGGACCGGAGCGGGCCATAAAGTTTGAAAATTTCGCGAAGATTCGTCAACCGACGCAAGAGTTATTTCAAATAGAATGTCGCGGATTTCCTATGGAAAATAGGTCCTAACTATAACTATCTACTGGCGACCGCCAGTAGATAATATATATATATATAAATTTTAAACTTTTTAGAAACACTCACACTCACTGGATGATGTCATCAGTGATGTCATCAGTGATGTCATTTGAGATGTCATCACTGATGTCACTGACCATTGTCATGAGTGATGTAATATGTGACGTCATCAGCAGTGCATTGCAGGGGGGCGAGTCATAGTTAGCTCAGCTAACTATAACAGCTAAATTTCTCTGCTTTTATATGAGTGAAATGTCAGCCTAACTATAACATCCCTGAAACCTGTGGTTTTTTCAATGAATATCTAAGCTTTTTTAAGTGCTAATTCCTAACTATAACGTCCCTGAAACCTCTGTTTTTTTCAGTGAATATATATATATTCTGCCCAAGCTCTCTCCCTTGATTCGCGGGTGAAAACAACCCTTATCCAGGCATTTGGTCATCAACAAGCTGCATTGTGGGATCGGTAGTTCCGGTAATCCGAATTACCGCGGCAGCTACAAGGAAACGCAAATCAGGTGCGCACTCCACCACCATGGTAGGAGGCGCCTATAAAAGACTCTGACTGAGAGAGACTGGTGTCAAGAAGGAGGCATCTGATGAAGGCAGTCGCCGAAACGCGTAATGCCTATTCTTTCAATAAAGTTCACTGAAGCCCCGCTGTGTCCCCTGATCTTGCTCGATGGGAGGAGAAGTTTGTGTGATATTTGGCGTGTTTTGCTGATGACTCGCACAGGGGACCCTTCCGTAAAGTGGTCACGACAACATTGGCAACAGTTGGAAGTTTACCCGAGGTATCGGATCGCCGTGACCCGCAACCTGACCCCTGGAAGCAAGGAGTTTGTCGGCAGTAGCTGGTCCATGACTGCATGGAAGGATGCAGTCACTGTACAGGCGTCCTCGACCCCCTGCCCCAGAAGGTACGGTGAGCTGGAAGTAGGGGACAGGAGAACTTTGTTTTAATTTCTGCCCAAGCTCTCTCCCTTGATTCGCGGGCGAAAACAACCCTTATCCCGGCATTTGGTCATCAACAAGCTGCATTGTGGGATCGGTAGTTCCGGTAATCCGAATTACCGCGGCAGCTATAAGGAAACGCGAATCAGGTGCGCACTCCAACACCATGGTAGGAGGCGCCTATAAAAGACTCTGACTGAGAGAGACTGGTGTCAAGAAGGAGGCATCTGATGAAGGCAGTCGCCGAAACGCGTAATGCCTATTCTTTCAATAAAGTTCACTGAAGCCCCGCTATGTCCCCTGATCTTGCTCGATGGGAGGAGATGTTTGTGTGATATTTGGCATGTTTTGCTGATGACACGCACAGGGGACCCTTCCGTAAAGTGGTCACGACAACATTGGCAACAGTTGAAAGTTTACCCGAGGTATCGGATCGCCGTGACCCGCAACCTGACCCCTGAAAGCAAGGAGTTTGTCGGCATTAGCTGGTCCATGACTGCATGGAAGGACGCAGTCACTGTACAGGCGTCCTCGACCCCCTGCCCCAGAAGGTATGGTGAGCTGGAAGTAGGGGACAGGAGAACTTTGTTTTAATTTCTGCCCAAGCTCTCTCCCTTGATTCGCGGGCGAAAACAACCCTTATCCCGGCATTTGGTCATCAACAAGCTGCATTGTGAGATCGGTAGTTCCAGTAATCCGAATTACCGCGGCAGCTACAAGGAAATGCGAATCAGGTGCGCACTCCACCACCATGGTAGGAGGCACCTATAAATGTCTGACTGAGAGAGACTGGTGTCAAGAAGGAGGCATCTGATGAAGGCAGTCGCCGAAACGCGTAATGCCTATTCTTTAAATAAAGTTCACTGAAGCCCCGCTGTGTCCCCTGATCTTGCTCGATGGGAGGAGATGTTTGTGTGATATTTGGCGTGTTTTGCTGATGACACGCACAGGGGACCCTTTCGTAAAGTGGTCACGACAACATTGGCAACAGTTGGAAGTTTACCCGAGGTATCGGATCGCCGTGACCCGCAACCTGACCCCTGGAAGCAAGGAGTTTGTCGGCAGTAGCTGGTCCATGACTGCATGGAAGGACGCAGTCACTGTACAGGCATCCTCGACCCCCTGCCCCAGAAGGTATGGTGAGCTTGAAGTAGGGGTCAGGAGAACTTTGTTTTAATTTCTGCCCAAGCTCTCTCCCTTGATTCGCGGGCGAAAACAACCCTTATCCCGGCATTTGGTCATCAACAAGCTGCATTGTGGGATCGGTAGTTCCGGTAATCCGAATTACTGCGGCAGCTACAAGGAAACGCGAATCAGGTGCGCACTCCACCACCATGGTAGGAGGCGCCTATAAAAGACTCTGACTGAGAGAGACTGGTGTCAAGAAGGAGGCATCTGATGAAGGCAGTCGCCCAAACGCGTAATGCCTATTCTTTCAATAAAGTTCACTGAAGCCCCACTGTGTCCCCTGATCTTGCTCGATGGGAGGAGATGTTTGTGTGATATTTGGCGTGTTTTGCTGATGACACGCACAGGGGACCCTTCCGTAAAGTAGTCACGACAACATTGGCAACAGTTGGAAGTTTACCCGAGGTATCGGATCGCCGTGACCCGCAACCTGACCCCTGGAAGCAAGGAGTTTGTTGGCAGTAGCTGGTCCATGACTGCATGGAAGGATGCAGTCACAGTACAGGTGTCCTCGACCCTCTGCCCCAGAAGGTACGGTGAGCTGGAAGTAGGGGACAGGTGAACTTTGTTTTAATTTCTGCTCAAGCTCTCTCCATTGATTCGCGGGCGAAAACAACCCTTATCCCGGCATTTGGTCATCAACAAGCTGCATTGTGGGATCGGTAGTTCCGGTAATCCGAATTACCGTGGCAGCTACAAGGAAACGCGAATCAGGTGCAACTGGTGTCAAGAAGGAGGCATCTGATGAAGGCAGTCACCGAAACTCGTAATGCCTATTCTTTCAATAAAGTTCACTGAAGCCCCGCTGTGTCCCCTGATCTTGCTCGATGGGAGGAGATGTTTGTGTGATATATATATATATATTCACTGAAAAAACCATAGGTTTTAGGGACAGTTATAGTTAGTTGGACATTTCACTCGTACAAAACCATAGAAATTCCCCCGTTATAGTTAGTTCAGCTAACTATAACTCGCGCCCACAATGCACTGCTGATGACGTCACATATTACATCACTCATGACATGGTCAGTGACATCACTGATGACATCACTGATGACATCTCAAATGACATCACTGATGACATCACTGATGACATCATCCAGTGACTGTGTGTTTCTGTAAAGTTTAAATATGTTTAATATATATAGGGAAAGGTGTATTGAAGAATGAGTGGGTGTATAAGTGTCTGAATGGATGATTTAGTACGTGAGTGACTGACTCTACAAGTGAGTGATTAAATGTATCTTACTGAATGCATGGGTTAGTGACTAAACTGTGTGAATGTCTGTATCCGTCTGTCTGTTGGTTTGTAAGCGGCTGCATGGCTTTCTGAATAGCTACATGAGTGTCTACATGGGTTATTGATTGATTGTCTGAGTATCTGTATGGGTGCCTGAGTGTTTGTGTGGGTGGGGTGTGTGTGACTCTGTGCATAGATGTGTGAGTTGGTGATTCACTGGGTGCATGGTTTCAAGAGTGCATCTGTGATGGACTGTATGGGTGGGTGAGTGTGTGTATGGGTGTGTTAGTGATTGAATGTATATCTCAGTGGTACATGTGTGAGTAACTACATATGTGAAAGGCAGTATATATGTGTGTTGGAGTATATAAATGGCTATAAGTGAGAGTGTGTGATTGTGAGAGTGGCTGTATGGATGAGTGTGTACTTGTATCAGTGATTGTATAAGAGCGTAAGAATGTGCTAGTATTTGTATGAGTAAGTGAGCTGGTGTGTGTATAACTGTATAGGTGAGTAAATGGGTGTGTGATTAAGTTTTTTGCATGACTGACTAGGTGTGTGAGTACCTCTATGGATGAGTGGCGGTGTGTGAGTGTTTATATAGGTGTATGAGTGCATATGATAGTCCTGTACTGAGTGACTAAGTATGAGTGACTGTACGAGTGAGTGGATGTGTGTGTAGACCTAAGAATCAGTGAGTGGGTATGTAGTTTTTGGTGTTGGAGTGTCTATGGTTTTGAGAATGACAGTCTGTAATTTAGAGTGGGTGTATCAAAAGTTATATTAGGGTGTGAGAAGATGCATGAAATTATCACATGGATGATGTCATCAGTGATGTCATTTGAGATGTCATCAGTGATGTCATCAGTGATGTCACTGACCATGTCATGAGTGATGTAATATGTGACGTCATCAGCAGTGCATTGCGGGCGCGAGTTATAGTTAGCTGAACTAACTATAACGGGGGAATTTCACGGGTTTTGTACGAGTGCAATGTCCAAGTAACTATAACTGTCCCTAAAACCTATGGTTTTTTCAGTGAATTTCAAAGGTTTTTTAAATGCTAATTTGTAACTATAACGTGTCTGAAACCTATGGGGTAGTGCTGTGATGTTTGGGTAGTGTAGGGGTCGTGCTGGGGGTAGTGTTTTAGGATTTAGGTTAGTGCAGTGGTGTTGGGGTAGTGTTTTAGGGTTTAGGGTAGTGCAGTGGTGTTTGTGTAGTGTAGGGGGTCATGCTGGGGGTAGTGTTTTAGGGTTTAGGATAGTGCAGTGGTGCTTGTGTAGTGTAGGGGGTCGTGCTGGGGTAGTGTTTTAGGGTTTAGGGTAGTGCAGTGGTGTTTTTGTAGTGTAGGGGGTCATGTTTTAAGATGCAACGCTCCAATACCTGACCAGTCTGCACTACATAAAACTGCAAAAAAACTAAAAATAAAAAGTGTTTTGCACACTTTTGTCATTGGGCTATATGTGGGCTACATCTCGGTAATATTTGTGCTACATTTGGGCTCTTTTTTCACTGGTGGCCATATTGGAAGACTTCTTTGTTATGAAGTTTCCTAATTTCCTCATTTACTGCAGTCTCCTCAGTAGGAAATGCTTTCAGTTTTTTACTTTGATTCCATCAAGAAGGCATTCAGATGTGTCACACATTTGCCATAAATTCAGAATGTTATTACTCTAGTTGTTCATTAGATCACTGTAGTAAAGCTACTGCTCACCAAGGAGTTAACTGGAAGTCTACTGCTGGTATTGAAAGTGATTGTTTCAGTCTGCATGTCAGAATTTTCTAATGAAATAGAAAAGGATTTGAGATCTCACTTAAAACATGCACTAAATTTTCTTTTTGCAGCACTAACCATAATTTCTATGGCAAAATGAACCCCCTCATTTTGTTCCTTTTTAAATTAAATGTTTTAAGTGTTACCAGTTTATTCCAATCAAGATGGCTTCAGGTGTGCCATACTTTTGTCATAAGTAAGGCTGTTAGCACTCTAGTTGTTCTTTAGAACACTCTGGGAAGCTGCAGTAGAACACAAAGGAATCAACTGACAGTCTCTGCCCTTGTTGGATGTACATGTTTTACTGAGAATGTCAGACTTCATTCTCACATGACTGAGAAAGATAATGTGAATTTACAGAAAATATGCTCTCATTTTAGCTTCTGGGGCACCTTCCAAAACTGTATGGGACAAGCATGTGAAAATAGTTTTCTCTCAAACATGATTCATGATATCCCAGCAGAAGGTTTTTCACAGGGTAAAATCACCTTAGAACACACCACAATTCCTGAAATTAGTATGGTACCATCAACAAATGAATTCTAATGTAACTAAAGTCTGTTATCACCCTTTATAGTTCTCCTTTTGGTAACCCTCAAAATCTTCGATTCACTACAATGCATTTCAAAGGGGTACTATCATTTATATTGGTCCCAAGATGGCTGCCAGCAATTCCAGGATGAAGTGCTGACAGCCAATCAGATCTCACGATGACATGTGTGGTTAGGCTCCGCCCAGATATATATGTGTTTTTACTTTTGATTTTCTCAGCAACTACTGAACGGATTTACACCATTTTTAGAAAGGGTGCTTTCTGAACCAAGCACTACCTTTTTGCCAAATTTGGTGTAATTCCGTTCAGCAGTTTTGGCTGTAGCCTTGCATAAAGTTTCCTATGGGAAATTGATTTTTTCACTCTTATTTTTTTAATTTCTCCGCAACTACTGAACGGATTTACACCATTTAAAAAAAAGGTCGCTTTCTGAACCAAGCGCTACCTTTTTGCAAAATTTGGTGTAATTCCGTTCAGCAGTTCGGGCTGTAGCCGTGGCTAAAATTTCCGATGGGAATTAACATGGAGAAAACACGTTATGGGACCCCCTTTTTTCTCGGCCCCCGCTTGATGAATCACCCCGAAACTTTCAAGACAGGAGCGGACCGGAGCGCCCCACTAGTTTTGAAAATTTTGCGATGATTCGTCAAACGACGCCAAAGTTATTGGGAATAGAATGTTACGGATTTCCTATGGATAATAGGTCCTAACTATAACTATCTACTGGCGACCGCCAGTAGATAATATATATATAACATGTGATCAAGACCACAGGCTAGTGGTCGAAATGCGTCATCCTGACTTGTTAAGCAATAAACTGATTTATTTCATCTCCAACTGGTGTCTGTGCCCTTGTTTGGCACACGGCGGTCATGCATTGGGATCCTGGTATCAAATATATATATATATATATATATATTACCTACTGGCAGTCACCAGTAGGTGGTTATAGTTAGGACCTACTTTCCATAGGAAAAACGTGTTTTACCTTGCCTATATCTTGTGTGACGTTTGACGAATCTTCACAAAATTTTCCAAAAAGGGTACCAGTGATTCTTATTGCGCATGGAAAGTTTCAGAGTAATCTGTCAAGCGGGGGATGAGAAAAAGGGGGTGTCAAAAAAAGTGTGCTTCCCATGTTTGGTTGCTCAGATTGTGCTTTTTGTTATTTGGTGTGAATCCATTCAGTAGTTGTTGAGAAATTTAAGACGAAAAAGTTAGTGATACCTGTGGCCGAGGATATTTCGTGGAGACACCGCGATTAATCACGATGACATGAGCCAACAGGAATGCTGTGATTGGCTGGCTGCAACCTGAAGAGAGTTGCACCTGCCATTTTATGGATCGGGGAACAGTTCCTGGGGCTGAAAAGTTGTGTAAAAGGTGATAAAAGTGGTCACGGTGGAGGTACTCTAACCCCATGTTTCAAAAATGGGGGTGTCAATGACACAAGTTATGTGTCCAAAATTGATTTTTTTTTACTACACATGATATTTGCACAGACATTACAACCCTTAGCACGGCCCCCGTGTAGCACCGCGTGGACATCGCGAATATCCAGATGATGTTGCGAATATTGGTGAAAATATAAAACAAATATATATATATTCACACATCCATCCTGACTTTTAATTAGACACTCACGCACTCACTCATAGACAGTTATACACCCAGTGACACACCCATTCAGAAACTCATACACCCACTCATAGTCACACTCTGACACTGACACACCCAGTTACAGACATAGTCAAAGACTCACACAGCCCCTCAGAGACCCACTTAGAGACTCATGTACCCACTCATAGATGTACGCAATCAATCAGACACCCAATGAGACACTGATGCACCCACTGACCCATTCACTGACTCATTCAGACATGAGCACACCCACTCAGACACTGATGCAATCATTCAGACATCCACTCAGACACTGATGCACCCACAGAGAGACCCTCTCAGATACTCAGACACCCACTCACAAGCCCACTCAGACACTAATGCACCCTCTGATAGATCCACTCAGACACTGATGCACCCACTCATAGACCCACTCAGACACTGATGCAATCATTCAGACATCCACTCAGACACTGATGCACCCACAGAGAGACCCTCTCAGATACTCAGACACCCACTGAGAGACCCACTCAGACACTGATGCACCCACTGAAAGACCCATTCAGACACTGACACAACGAATCAGAGATTCACTCAGATACTCAGACACCGATTCAGAGACCCACTCAGACACTGATGTACCTATTTACAGACCCATTCAGGTACTGAGACACCCACTCGCAAACCCACTTAAACACTGACACACCCACTCAAAAGCCCACTGAGAGACTCAGAGATTCACTTACAGACCCACCCAGAGATTTAGACACCCAGAGACACACTCAAACAGTGATAAACCCACTCACAGACTCACTCAGATACCGACACACCCACTCACAGACCCGCTAAGACACTGATGGATCCACTCAGAGACCCTCTAAGACTCTGATACACCCACTCAGAGGCCCACTCAGACACTGATGCAATTACTCAGAGACCCACTCAGACACTGATGCACCTACTGAGAGATCATCTCAGATACTCAGACACCCAATCACAAGCCTACTCAGACACTAATGCACCCTCAGATAGATCCACTCAGACACTGATGCACCAACTGAGAAACCCATTCAGACACTGACGCACCCATTGAGAGACCCACTCAGACACTGACACACAGTAACAGACCCACTCAGAGATTCAGATACACAGTTATAGACCCACTTAGACAGTGATGCACCCACTCACAGTCCCAATGAGAGACTGACACACCCACTGACAGACCCACTCAGATAGTTATACACCAAAGGAGAGACTTACTGAAACAGTGATGAAGCGAGTCACAGATCCCAGTGAAAGAGTTTTACACGCTGTCATAGACACATTGAGGGAGTCATACATGTTTTTTATAGAGTCAAGGATAGTAATGTGTCTAGTGTGATAGTTAAAATACATTTTATTGTTATAAATTTTGATTGTGCTGTTGCCCATTGAATGTTGCTTTTGTTTTGCATTTGTGCAACGTCATCATGAAGATCGCAACGTAGCCACAAAGATTTTCAAAAATTAAAAAAAGTATGTAAAGAATATCAGCAATATTTTGGGCACTATGGTGTCTCTGACAAGAGCCTTCGTGTTGTTTTTGTGTATATGACAGCTACACATCAGACCGGATGCAGAGTTTCAGGTTGCTTAAAAACACTCTGTTGCCTTAATCTGTAAAGTGCACACCATCACTTCTATAGATTCCGTGCATATCGAAACGCAGGTTGAGTTATTGATAGAGCCCATGTTATTGTCTCTGAGGAATGCAGAAACAGTTTTATTAACATGTTTCCTGGCTTTGTCAATCTGTGGACAGAACTGATAAGACCACTTCAATTTCTGCCTTTGGCATATGTTGGAGTACACCAAGACATTGTGAGGGAATAGTATCATCAATTCAGCAAATGTGTCCGTCATTGAGATTTCTAGTCCTACCCCAGTCAATGTGCCTAGGTCATTGCCACCACAATCATGAGGTCAGGAACTGGGGAATCCACAATGTTTTTTACAAAGCTACCAATTGATGACACTTTACCTTCTCTGGCTAATCCAACTAATGTTTACATTAGCCAAACCCAAGTCCCTGTCATTACTTCTCTTTCTTGCAGTCCTACCAGCCCGATAACATAGCTGTGGCCCACAGTCCGCACTCTAAGCATTTTGAAGGAAAGAGGAGCAGCACGCAGGACACATCTGCAACTGAATATAACAGTTGGTAGAATGAAAGACAGTTAAAATGCATGTGTGCTGGTGGTTTGAAAAAAAAAAATTTGATTGAATGCAGGGAATATGCAGGTTAATAAAAGTAGGTAGCATTTGGAAAGGATTAGTAAATGTTTCATTGGCTCTGGTAAATAAAAAAAATGTAATACAGACTTGGATATGCTTTACAGAGAAGGAATAACACAAATACACCTTTAATTCAGTGATGTGTTATACACCCCAATATAGAAATATATAAACATTTAGAAAAATCTGCTACATTCACTCTTTAAGCAATAGTTATATATCTGTTACATTATGCATAAGCAATTTAAATGCTTAATAATTAGCTTGAAAAACCAAAGGATACTGGCATATAAAATGTATGAAATACAATTTTAAAAAACTAAAAAACTCACAGAAATAGCCAGGCATTACACAGATGCTACAGTTAGGAAATAGAATTTATAAAACCATAGACATTCACTGAAAAAACTAAAGGTTACAGGGATATTATACTTAGGAAATTGAATAAAAAACATAGAAATTTACTGAAAAAACAAAGGTTACATGGATGTTATAGTTAGACTGACATTTCACTCGTACAAAACCAGAGAAATTCAGCTGTTATACTTACCTGAGCTAACTATAGCTCATGCCCCCACTACGCTGCTTATGACCTCACATATTACATCACTCATGACATGGTCAATTACATCACTCATGACATCTCAAATGACCACAATAATGACATCATCTAGTGAGTGTAAGCATTTTCTAGAAGTTTATGATTGTTAAACATATATACTAACCTACTACAAAAGTTAAATTATTATACTAGGATCACTACTACTGAGTGATACTATTTCTAACATATATTATTTGAGTGGCTGTGTGATTGTATGTATCCTTCTGTGTAAGGGAGTGTGAGTATAAGTGGGTGTGTGAGTAGCTGTGTGGTGAGTGAGTTGCTATGTGAGTGGCTGTATTGGTGAGTGAGTGGGCATGTCGGTGGCTGTATGGATGAGTGAGTGGCTGTTTGAGTGGGTGTTTGGTTAAGTGAGTTGGTATGTGAGTGGCTGTATTGGAGTGTGAGTGTCTGTGTGAATGGCTGTATGGGTGAGTGAGCAGATGTGTGAGTGTTTGTATGGATGTGTGAATGGGTATATAAGTGGTTGTGTGGGTGTGTGAGTGAGCGTGTAAGTGCTTGTATGGCTAAGTGAGTGGCTGTGTTGAGAGGCTGCATGGGTGAGTAAGTTGGTGTGTGAGTGACTGTGCAGGTAAATAAGTAGATGTGTGAGTAGCTGTATGGGTGAGTGTGTGGCTATGTGACTGGCTGTACCAGTGAGTGGCTGGTTGTATGAGTTGCTGTATGGGTGAGTGAATGTTTGTGTGAATGGCTGTATGAGTAAGTGAGTTTGTGTGTGGCTGTGTCTATGGAGGCGTGAGTGGGTGTGTGAGTACTGGTATGGGTCTGTAAATGGGTATGTGAGTGGTTGTGTGGGTGTGTCAGTGGGCTTACAAGCGGTTTATGGGGGTGTGAGTGGTTCTGTGGATGATGTCATCAGTGATGTCATTTGTGATGTCGTCAGTGATGTCACTGACCATATCATGAGTGATGTAATATGTGAGGTCATAAGCAGCGCATTAAGGGGCGTGAGTACTAGTTAGCTCAGGTAACTATAACTGTTGAATTTCTCTGATTTTGTTTGAGTGAAATGTTAGCTGAACTATAATGTCCCTATACCCTTTGTTTTTTTCAGTGAATATGTAAAGAAGCAAAGGTTACAGGTATGTTATAATTTGGCTGGCATTTCACTCGTACAAAACCAGAGAAATTCAGCAGTTATAGATCAGCAGTTATAGTTACCTGAGCTAACTATCACTCATGCCCCCGCAATGCGCTGCTTATGACCTCACATATTACATGGATCATGACATGGTCAGGGACATCTCAAATGACACCACTCATGACATCACTGATGACATCTCAAATTAAATCACTCATGACATTGCTGATGACATCATCCAATGATTATGAGCATTTTCTAAAAGTTATTGAGTGCTCAACGTATAAACTAAGGTACGTGGCTGTGCGGGTGAGCAACTGGGTGTGTAAGTGGTGTATAGAAGAATGAGTTGGTATGTGAGAGACTGCATACATGAATGAGTGGGTGTGTGAGTTTTTGTGTGGGTGTGCGAATGGGTGTGTCAGTGCATGTATGAGTAAGTGAGTGGCTGTGTGAGTGTCTGTATAGATGAGTGATTGGCCGTGCAAGTGGGTGTAATGCTAAGTGAGAGGGTGAATGAGTGACTGTATCAGTGAGTGTGTCAGTAGCTGTAAATGGTGAATGAGAGGGTGCATGTGTGAGTGTAGGGGTGACTGTGCAGGCACATTAGTGCCTATATGAGTGAGAGGGTACATGAGTGGCTGTATGGGTGCATGAATGGGTGTGCAAGCGGGTGTACGGGTGAGTGAGTGGCTCTGTGCGTGGCTGTATGGATGAGTGAACAGGTGTGTGAGTGACTGTGTGGGTGAGTAAGTGAGTATGAAAGAGGTTGTATGAGAGACTATGCGCTTGTGTCAGTGACTGTTTGGTTGAGTGAGTACATGTGTTAGTATATGTATGAGTAAGTGAGTGGTTGTGTGAGTAACTATATGGGTGAGTGAGTGGCTGTGTGCGTGATTCTATGGGTCAGTGAGTAGGTGTGTGATTAGCTGTATGGGTGACTGATTCAGTGTGTAAGTGGCTGAATGAGTGTATGAGTGGATATGTAAGTCTATATATGTTTGTATGACTGGTTGTGCAAATGGCTGTATTGGTTAGTGAGTAGGTGCATGAGTGGTTGTATATGTGAGTTAGTGGTTGTGTTAATGGCTCTATGGGTGAGTTGATGTGTGAGTGGCTCTATGGATCAGTAAGTAGGTGTGAGAGTATTTGTATGGGTTTGTGAATGGGTATGTCACTGTTTGTGTGGGAGCAGGTGTATGAGATGTTGTATGGGGTAAGTGGGTGTGTGAGTGGTTCTGTGGATGAACCTTTGTTTTTTCCAGTGAATTTCTAAGTTTAAAAAAAAATTATATTTCCTAACTATAACATCCCTTTAACCTTTGGTTTTTTAAGTGAATATATATATATTTATTTATGCTAGTTGGGAAACAGATCTGAAGTCCGCTCCCAGCTCACGGGAGCATTTTTAAAGCTCACACCAGCTGGAAGCAGGCTTCGTGTTTGCTCTCACATGGCGAGAGCTTTGAAATTTTTTCCACCAAATAAAAGCAAACACAGACTTCTGTGACCCTGCCAGTGCGAGTAGGTAAACCGTTTTGTTCTGGAGGTGGGCACCCTGGGACATGGCAGGAGCTGGTCCTGAGGGATGGGGTTCCCAAGGCCATTAATGGCTCTGGGAGGAGGCCCCTCCTTCTCTTTCTTATTGTATCTGGGCTCCAGTGAATGGGGTCCCTGGGGCTGAAATCGGCCTTGGGAAGGGGGCCTTGCAGCCCCCCTCCCCATCACTAACACGGCTGGGCCCTGGTGGATGGGGTCCCTGGCCTGAAATTGGCCTGTGGAGGTGGCTGCGTGCCCCTTCCCCTTCTTACTTATGGCTGGGTCCTGGGGGATGGGGCACTGGAGGGGGGCCACATGCCCCCTCCCACTTTTTTCATAAAACCAGCACTGGGTGGATGGGGTCCCCAGGGCCAAAATTGGCCTAGGAAGGGGGCCATATGCTCCCCTACCCCATTTGATTATTTTAAATTCCCCCCGGGACCTAGCCTACACGGGGTGCAAAAAAACACAAGCGCAGGATTCTGCACTTGTTTTTTCTATATTTTGATATGGATCCTCCACAAATATGTGGCAATATTTGTACATTTTGGGCCCAGGAGAGGTCCCTGTGGGGCCCCAACATCAGGCCTAGGGGGTCAGGGTTAGGGGTGGGCGGAATTTGCGTAGTCGCGCTACGCAAAGCTCCGCGAAACGGTAAAAAATCTCCGCGAGCACGCAAAAGTTCCGCGAACACGCGGAATTGCTTGTTCTGCCCGTTCGCGATGCTTTTTTCCTGTTCGCGAACGCTGTTTGCGTGCTCGGGGAGAAATATCTCGCGAACACGCATTTTGAAAGCGCGAACAAGCAAAAAATTCCGCGAAGCTGCGGATCGCGGAATTTTTGGTAATTCTGCGTTCTCCGCGGAACGCGAAATTACCCAAATTCCGCGAGCGGAACGGAATTTACCGCCCAGGCCTAGTCAGGGTATTCCTACCTTGCCCTTTGTATTTTTTTATTTATTTTTCTTGGGACTCTGGATGAGTCAGAAAATGGCTGCCACCACTTCCTGGTTTAAGTAGCAGCAGCCAATCAAATCTCCCCATGATATCTGTTGAATCTGCAGACCTTCCACGTCCCTAGATATACATTTTCTTTTAAATTTCTTAAAAACTACTGAACGGATTTACACCAAATTGCAAAAAGCACTCTTTATGGACCAAAATCTAGCATTCTGCTAAATTTGGCGGAATTCCATTCAGCGGTTCGGGCTGTAGTCATGTTCAAAATCCCTATGGAAATTGCTCGGGGAAAACGGGAAAATTGCATGGAGAAAACGGGCCAGGCAAAATGATGCCGCCACACGTCGACATGTGGAGGGATCATTTTAACCGGCCCATTTCTTGAGACCATAATTATAATTACCAAGTTACAAGAGTTGTAAGTAGTGAGAACAATTTCATGCATAAGGCATCTGCTGAGTGTTTTGTGCAGAAGTACATTGACTTTTTGGCAAGTACTTACAGGTTTTACTTCTATTCAACACTGAGTCCTGAGGATGGTCTCGTTGACCTCATGCACCATCTGAGACCGAAATGTTGATTGTCTTTCCTCTCTAACATCACAATTGACACTGTATGGTGTTTCAGTTCTTCATAAAAAGTTGAAATATAATGATTTGTATCATTTGGACTGTGGAGTTATGATCCTGTGTAGTGAGGAGGATTTTTACGCATCCTTAGATCCCCAAATTGAATAGATGTTGTCAAATTGTAGGGATCGTAAGGTGGCATCAGTGTTGTTATGTTGATGTACTGTTGTACATAATATTATATTTGTATTGAAATTATGTACAATGGAAATGATGTTATGATGATGCAAATTCTATAAATATATATTCATAACAATACGTTGTTGGTACAGTACATGAGTGATTTACTGATGTTATTGGATCATATTTATGACCAGTATAAGACTGAGTTCAGCGTAAATAATTCCTCCAGGAACATATTTTGTCTGTAGATTACATTACCCTGTTCCTTAGGAGACTACTTGGTTGCCTTGTCTTATAAAGCATACTTTTAGAGAATGGACATTTCTCTGCGCTTATAACTCTATGTGCTTTGCAGCCTGTCTCCAATATATGTCTGGCATGGGTGACCGCTACACTTTGTTTATTCCTTCTACACAGCCACAACACAGGAAGGATAGGTGTGTCTGAGTACCATCTGCATTTAGATGGCTTTGCCGGGACTGTATGGAAGGGAGGGACTAACACTTGACTTGTATAGGCAGTGTCCTGTCGCCACACAAAGGAATGATTACCCCCACAGATAGCCTGGCAGACAGGACTGGGTTGAAGGGAATACTTGTTCACTTCAGAGAGCTGCTTTGAAGTCACCTGACATCAAAGGCACTTTTAGGTATAAGTACTGGGACTCTGACGCCCTAAAATCAGACACTACTGGGCTTGTAACTGAAGCTCTGCCAGTAGAAGTGCTGTTCTTTTTCAAGGACTCAACTGGACCGCTGATCTGGAAGGCCTGCTTTTCAGTTTGTTGTCCCACTGCCTGCTGCTCTCTGACTCTGCTGAAGGAGAGCTGGACCCTGACTTCCCTCCAAGTGATCTCAAAGCGCTTGTTGTCTTGCCTCCTGTTGCTTGCAACTCATAGATATCAAAGCCTCTGCCCCTGCTCCTGTGCCTGGCTCACTGGAAGTGGCCCAGATACTTGCAACACAGATTTCGATGAATTTCCTGTCTGTGTGTAATAGAAGCGGTGCATTGACCCTGTTGCGGGAGTGAAATCAGCACATCACATCGGAACCGGTGCTTTGCCTCCAGAGATCGATGCATCGGGCAGCGTATCGCCACGGCCGCAGCTTAGTGAGATCATTGCATCCCTTTGACTGTTTGGCTGAATCCTGCATATGGCTTGATGTCTCTCGGCTCCGGCACCCGTCTTCAGAACTGACGCATTGCCTTCACTGCGTGGGGAACATCGACGCATCTTGTTGCTTTGGACCAGGAAAGATACTTTGTTCACCGGGGCCTGCGTTGGTCCTGTAGCTGGCCTGCACTTCCACGAGGTCAGCCCGTACTTTGACTTTGCCCCAGTCCAGCGTGGCCTAATGTAACCTTTTTAGCATTACTTGCATCCAAGCAATTTACTGCATTTATTCTTTTAAAATTAAGTATCTCAACTTCTATACATTGGATTTTTGTCGTTTTGGTCTTGTTTTGTTCAGAATATAATAATCTATTTTTCTAAATCTGTGTGGAGTCTTTTTGTGATGTATTCATTGTGTTACTGTGTGTTGCACAAATACTTTACACATTGCCTCTTTAAATAAGCCTGACTGTTCTGTGCCAAGCTACCAGAGGGTGAGCATAGGTTATCCTTTAGTGTGTATCTAGCTTACCCTGACTAGAGTGGTGGTTCGACCTAGCCTCGGTGCATACCTCAGCCAACCAGGAATCCAAGTTCTAACAATCAGTCACTGAGGTCGTACTTGGTAGAGAGACATTCTGGATAAGATTTGTCTTTCCCTGACTAGCTTTGCATTGTTCAACCATTCATTAGCATAATCCACTTCAACTCCTCCACACTTTATTGATTGGTTATTTCAAGGTCTGATATGCCTTGAGGACCAGTGTGAAGCTCATCCAGTTCCAAGAGCCTTAAGCACTTCTTCAGCACCAATTGATTGTTCTCACTCTTGATACTCCCAATGAATTAAGCACTGCTTAAAATACAGTGTATGTATAAATTGTTATCAAGACTCACACTTTAGGCACCGCTTAAAATAAAGATCCTGTATATTAAATGTTGCCAAGACTCATAGAAAAGTACAGCTTAATGTGTTGCATATATATATGCATTGTAAGGGGACTGCACATAGGAACAAAAGAGGAATGCATGATAAGGCTAAAAAATGGGACTTGTTTTTACAGTTGAGGGTGTACAGCTTTTTATGAGTGGTCATATTTCTATGCAACTTAAATGGCAGGGCTACTGCACCCACAGAAGGCCTTTTGAAACTAAATCAATCAAATGTGAATATTTTAAAGGTTAGTGATAATTGACAAGATAACTATCATTAGAATCTGGGAATTCAGGTAAGATTTTTAAAACTTTGAGTGGAAGTCTTAATATACACTCTGACAAGAATAAAGTGCACTTAATAAACATGATGGAGGAGGCAATAATTATATCCAGAGCCCAGTGAAAGATTTTAACTCCATGACAAATGTGCGAATGTTATTGGAGGAAAATGTCAGCACCTTTTGAGTTCTACACATTAGAATCCATTAAAGCATATTCTCTTTAAATTCAGAAACCACTTGTTTTTTCCACTGTTCTTTGGAAATATTACACATTGTTCTTTCAGCACTAATACCTTAAATAAAATATGTCAAGTGTAATACGTACACATTATTTGTTCTGTGCAGGTTCTGAAGTTTTTTTATAGCTCGGCATGAGATTCTAAACATCATCATAACACTTGCTGTAAGAGGACAGATAAAGGAAAAATCAGAATGAGATTATAAAAGAGAGGACATGAGGGCGTGGCTTGGAGCCTGGGCAAGATTGCCGCCTGAAGTGAGAGCTCCAGCAGTCAGGGGAAACCAATGGCGTTTAACTTGCTCAATCCGACACCATCCACTCCTAATGAGGCACATCTGTGCTCAGGATGACCCTCAAAAAAAGAACAGTTCTCAAATCTCCTGAACCCTCTGTGTTATGGCTAAATTTACTGGATCCTGAACATTTCAGCAGGGCTCGCGGGGGAGGAACTGGTGTCCGCGATGCCACGAGGATCAGCTCACTCTCCCAGTTGACTGCTGATCCTGCTAATTAAGGATAACAAGCTCAACCACCAAAGAGGTAAAGCGCTCACCCCCACTGCCATATTGCAATACTTAAATGCAACTTTCCGCTGATCAATAGACAATTACAATGACAAGATGGCGTGGCAATATAATACACCGGGGCACACCCACCTCCGATGAGCACTGACTCATGGTAGAACAAGTTCGGCCTAGCATAAATCTTTCAATGTGATATATTGTAATTATAATTGTAATTGCATTTATATAGTGCTTACTACCCCTGATGAGGAGTCTAAGTGCTTTTTCAGCGAGTAGAACACTACTCGGAACCCAAAAAGGATTAGTGGTGAATTAGTAATGGGAGATATTTAATTAATTTGAGCGACGGACATGTGAGTTTATTATCTGGATTGAAAAAGGATAGTGGAGGGGTAGAAGAGGGAAGGGTTTGCATTTATATATCGCTTGCTACCCCTGATGAGGTGTCAAAGTGCCTTTCGGCAGGTAGCACGCTACTCCAGAACCCAAACAGGATTAGTGGAGATTAGTATAGGGAAATATGAAATTAATTTGAGCGGTGGACACGTTAGTCTGTTAGTTGGATTGAAAAGGATAGTTGAGGGATAGAAGTTGGAAGGGTCTAGAACTTAGATTTTTGGTGGAATGGAACTGCCCACTTTCTGAGAAGCACTGCCTTTATGGATCAAGCAGTGGCGGGCTCTAACATCTGGAGGGAGGTCTGACTTCCCCGTAAACATAGGGCCTGGGGCCTGTACTCTTCCCCGGTGACAATTGCTATGCTTAAAGTCTGGGACTCAGTAACTGTTAAAGTGGGTTTGATTACATTTTCCTCCCCTCTGACTCCAATCATGGCTAATCCCAGCTTTCTCCCTGGGATGCAACCAGAACTTTCCCGGAATTGACAGGAGGGAGGCTGTAAATTAATTGACTGCCTCTTTGATACCCAGGGACTTATCCCATTTGACTAACTCAAAACTGACTACCGCCTTGCAGACTCTGACTGCATACAATATCTACAACTTCGTAATTGGGTCCTAGGATCCCAGAATAAACAAGGGGCAGGCCGGCCTATGACTTCCCTTTGAAAATGGCTGCTTCCTAAATCTGATGACAAACATCTAATCTCTGAACTTTTCGCTTTGCTGGGTAGGGACCTCTCTCCGACCAAAACCAAAGGACAATTGCGCTGGGAGGTGGAACTGGGCAGATCACTTTCAGCTAAAGAATGGGGGGACATCTTCTGTAGGACACATTGCATGGCACACAACATGACTGATATGGAGACTGCACACAAGATTGTCTCCTATTAGTATCTCACCCCTGAAAGACTGCAGAAGTGGCAGGTAGGGTGCACAAAGGAGTGTTGGCAAGGATGCAGGGACACGGGAACACTGCTCCATCTTTTATGGCACTGCCCGAAGCTTACCAGCTACTGGGACCAGGTCCTGTCAGACATTGACTCAGCCTTCGATACTTCTATCCTGAGGTTCCCGGCATACACCCTCCTGGGACTACTGAACATTCTAACCTCTCCGCTATGCTCTAATAAAGGGAGGCAAACTGCTCTAGCTCTGTGTGTGGCCCACCATATCATACTCTCCATGAGGGGCACGGACAGGCTTCTGGACCATACCTCCTGGCTGCATTACTTGTGGTTCACACTAGGGATAGAGCAACTGTCTTTGTCCACAGAACCAGGACGCTCCTCCTACCCTGAGCTGTGGGCACCTTTTATCTGGATTCTCTCCTCTGAGTTTAGAGAATTGACATGCCCAGCTCATCTGCGGCTTCTCTGCTTGCTTCCCGAGGTGATCCCCACAGAAACCTAGATAACACCTGGGGCTCTCATTGTTCCCTCACACACTGAGACTTTTCACATAGCCAATGCTTTTGTTCACATAGCTACTGTACCGCAGGAGATTTGGGGGGTGGCAGGAGGTGTGTTTATGTTGGATTGATTGTTCCTTTTTCTGTTCTTATACAATGTGCCTGGATTACCCTCCCAGCCCCAGGGTTGTAGGTGGATAGCTGTGTTTAATCACCTACTTGACCTCAGCCGGTCCATTAGTTTGTAGGTGACTTGGTGTATTCTTGTGATTGGGCAATAATAAACAGAATTGTTCCATAAAGAGACAGAAACAAAGGACAAAACCTGCATGAAATTCATTAGAGCAATAGAACAATTATTACACTACTCCCTAAGTCAGACATAGATCCTCTTCAGTGCCCAAGCTACAGGCCAATGTCTTTGAGCAATGCTGACATAAAAATAATTTTGAAGATTTTGGTGGCTCGCCTTTGGGAGTTAGTCAATACACAACTTTCAAGTGGGCTTTGAACCCACTTTTCCATCTTCTATTCCTGTTTGTGCAGCAGCTGCGGCTTACTTGTACCAAGGGTGGTGGGGCAAAGGATTGGGTGGGGGGGCACAAAAAAAATTAAAATAAATAACTTCACTTACCTTCACAGGGCGACTACCTCCTCCCTCGGGTGTCTTCCAGGAAGCTCCCAATGCAGGAAACTGCACTATCCAATTCTGCTGCTGCTTTCGCAGCATGAAAGCACAGCCAGGATTGGATAGAGCAGACTCTCCCAGCGCTCCTAAGCGCACTGGAGGCCTGTGCTTTCTCTAACTCAGCTGTCTAAGACAGCTAGGTTAGAGAATTTTAAAATGACATGTCTGGCTGGTCGTCCCAAGAAGGCCAGCCAAAGAGGCATGCACATTGTGCACAGCTCCCTGCTGCTGCCACTTGGCAACGCTGGACCCGCCCCTCCTCATACTTAGCTCCGGTTGGGTTGCTGAAAAGTAAAACGGTAATAAATAAACTTTATTACCGTTTTATTTTTACGCTCTGGGGATTGTGAGGCAAAGCTCCTCAGCTCAAAAGAAGGAGCCTCCCCTGTGCAGCTGGAGGCTGCAATCCAAAAATGGGATTCCATCATATGCGTAGATCCGGCGGCACATCATTCCAAGCTCATGTGATCGGCAGATTACATTTTTCCTGTACTGAATAACTCTGGCTTGTTGATTGTATTGTCCCATCTTGATGATCAACTATTTCTCCTCGTTATTGGGTACAAAACCAACTGGGACAAGTGTGAAACCCTCCACCTCGCACAGGTACAGCAAGGACAGTTGTAAAGGGCTATGCATTTAAAAGGCTGATATACAACCTAAAATGCTTAAACACTATTGCAGTCCTGCCAAGTATCACGCATCAGGCGTTAGACTAACGCATTTCAGTGTGGCGCTCCGCATCACCGCACTGAAATGCATTGTCACGCATATTTGCATGATATGATTGCTGGCACTGAAACCTGCAACCTTGTGTGTAGCAGCAGGCAGTGCGCCGCCTGTGGCTGTGCGCGCTGCTCTCGCAGGCCTGGGACACTCTGTGATACTTCGTAGGACTGCCAGCAGCTGAGAGATAAGGCCGCGCTGTCAGTACTACAATGTATTATACTTATTCAATTAGATTTCACGGGTGCCGTGCTGCCTGCGTAGCTCCGAGACAGACTGACATCACGTGGCGCTGCGAGGGGACGTCACGTCCTGTCTCCTGATAGACTGTGCGCCGTGGGGTCCAGGAGTATGAAGGCCAGCAGCAGCTCAGTCAGTGGTTTGCGGGTGACGCTACCAGCCACAACCATTGGTATACCGGCTCTGCTCGCATCGGTCTAGTGCTGTTTCCAGCAGTGCTGAGTGTAGTGCTACAGCTAGCACAGGCCGGACTGCCCGCAGACAATTCAGTATTGCTGAGGCCGATCGGGAGAGTGCAGTGTAAGGCGTGGTCGGAGTGATGACCTATGACCGACCGTCATGCGTCTGGTTCGTTTGCTGCGGCTGCCAGGAGAGGACTCGGACAAGCTGCCTGAATTCACGGGCACCGGCGGCAAATCAAAATTGATTGCCGTGGGGGTGGCACGAGACAGCCCTTAGCCTGCTGCAGAGTCAATGGCCGAGGCCAGACACACAGCGCTACGACTGCCTGGATGAAGATCGGATCACCAAGAACAGAGTTAAGTAAAGTAGTTACCACTTGCCACCCCCACCCGAGTATCTGTAAGAGTACTAGATTAGTGCCCTTCAATTTCTGGTACTGTGCAGGACGTTTAAAATCTTCTTAGAGTTTCTCGTTGCCGAAATTAGTGTATTTTCTGATATTTATGTGCTTCCCTCATCTTTGTGTTGCTTGCGAGAAAGTGTCACTCCAAGTCCCTGAAATGTCACTCATAATTACGCTGAAATTATGCAAATGTCACACATAGCAATCTGAAACCTTGGCAGCTATGCTATTGTCAACAGAGTTGTGGAAAATGTTGTCTCTGACTCCTCTGATCAATAATGGCTAAAACAAACTGCAACTTCACTCATGGTCCTCCCTACACTTGTCCCCTTTGGAAGGTTTGCAGGATAACAAAATAATGGTGGCAATCTGGGTCAATTACCTTTTCTGGATGTTGTCCACCGATTCCCACAACGGCTCTATGGGAGACAAGTGATTGCTCAAAAGAGTTTGTGTGGGCTGCATGTCAACCATTACCTCATCGTCCCACTCCCTCCGTTCCATTACTTACTTATTGAGGAATCCCTGCCTCTCCAGACACCCATACCACATGACTCCAACGTGTGGAGTATATATAGCCCCCACCCCCCTCCAACCTCCTGTTTTTTTCTGTGTCTCACCTGTGAGACGCGCATACAACGCGCTAGCCGTTTGCGGTGCTGCAGTCTTCTTATTTTCATTTATGGAGTTCTGTCACTCGTCGGATGTTCTTCACTGCTCTTCTGATGATCTTTATGCCTGCGGGGCTTGGCGGTGCCGGCCTGGGCAGCACGGTGCCTTCCCTCACCGTGTCTGGAGCCACGGTGCGCTCTTGGCAGCAGAGCAGGTGGGGTACGGCTGACGGAGTCACCGGCCCTGCGTGGCTGGGGCTGTCTTTCCGGGTTGGAGGCCGGAAAGGGAAGCGGAGGCGTTGGGGACTGCAGAGTTCCTCGGCTGGCTGTTTCTGGTTCCGGTATACAGTAAGGGCCTCGTAAAAAGGCCGTTTTTTAATTGTTTTCTGTCAATTGCTGATTGGATTGCGATTTTTTCACTATGTTGGCTCATTGTTGATTGGGAATCTTTTTCCCCCTAGTTTTTGTGCCTGATTTTGGTTGGTCCTTGGTTTTGTGGGGTGAACCGATTTAGGGGTGGCTTTCAGCTGTACTTCTGTCTGTGGTCATTATGGTGGGAAAGCATGCTACCAAGCGCAAGCATGTGCTGTACTCCTCCTCTGATGATGATGAGCCGATTCCAGCTCGCCGGAGCAGGTCCAAGGGTCTGGGGGATTCTTCTGCCCTGCTGTCGCCCTCTGAGGTGCAGGATATGATTGAGGCGGCTGTGGCTGGTGCTCTGGACGCCAGGGCTCCAGCTAAACGCAGGGCTTCTTGTGCTGCGTTGGGTCCGGTGGACTCACCCTCTGAGGACTCCTCGGCTCCAGAGACTAGCCGGCCTTCTACATCTTCAGGGAAGTTTGTTCATAAGGAAGAGGTCCCTGTGATTCTTCAGCACATTAGGAAGAACTTGGGATTTTCTCCTTTCTCTTGCCCATAGGGGTCGGAGGACATCTTTCCTCAATATGTTAAGCCTCCAGTATTTGCTTGCCCTTTAATGGTCGCATCAAGGACTTGATTTCTGGGGAATGGCGCGATCTGGAGCGCTCCTCGGTTCCGCACTTTTTGCAGAAACTGTACTCGCTGGAAGAGGGTGAGGACTCTCTTCCGCACTCTGTAAAGGTGGATGCCATGTTGGCCACTCTGATTGGTCATAAGGCGATCAATCCGGAGGATTGTTCCCCTACGGATGCGACTGATAAGAAAGTGGCTGGGGCTCAGAAGAAGGCCTTCTCTGCTGGTAATTTGACATTGCGGGCTGGCATATATTCTGATTATGCGGCACAGTCATTGGGGTCTGACTTTGAGAAGCTTTCCACGGCTATTCAGGAGGAGACGGACTGCTCGGACTTGCTTGTCCACATGGAACAGCAGGCCAAGTTGTTGGCTGATGTCTCTTCGGATGTTCTTAAATCTTCTTCCATGGCTTCGGGTTCCTTGGTGTTGGCTCATAGGAACCTGTGGATGCGGGACTGGAAGGCGGATTCCTCGGAGAAGTCTTCTCTCCTTAAAATTCCCTTTGATGGCAAGATGCTGTTTGGTGAGCAGCTGGACAGCATGATCACGAAGGCCTTCAAAGATCGCAAACATGCTCTGCCTTACAAGGGAAAGGCTTTGTCTTCCCAGTCCCGTCGCTTTTGGAATCCTCCTTCTTCCGCTTCTTCGTTCCATTCTTCCCGTCAGTCCTCCAGGCCCTTTTTGGACCATCGGCGTAAGTTCCAGCCCAAGAAGGCGTCTTCCCTGCCAGGTTCCAAGGGCCAATCGGATTCCTTCGAGCGGAAGTCCTGACAACGATGGCGAGGCAGCTTCGAGGCCTGTGGGCGGGAGGCTGTTGTATTTTCTGGAGGCTTGGAGTCTGGATGTGAAGGATCTCTTTGCTTTGAGCGTTGTCAGGAGCGGTTATCTTATTGACTTTGTCGCTCTGCCACCCGGCTGGGGCACCATTCGTACTCCTGTCCCCAGGGATCTGGTGAGGAGGAGGGCTCTTCTGGAGGGCATTCAGGATCTTCTGGCAAAGAAGGCAATCGTGCCGGTCCCCCTGGCACAGCAGGGAATGGGCTGCTATTCCGTTTTGTTTCTAGTTCAGAAGTTGTCAGTGGGGGTTCCGGCCGGTTCTGGACCTCAAGAGGGTGAATGGTTGGGTTCGGACCGTTTACTTCAAGATGGTGACTTTGCAGTCCATCATTCCTTTGGTGGGGGTCCGGGACTTCCTGACTTCTATAGATCTGAAAGACGCTTATCTGCATGTTCCCATGGCTCGGGAGCATCAGAAGTTCCTGTGTTTTGCGATAGGCGACTGCCATTTCCAGTTTGCAGTGTTGCCATTCGGGCTGAAGCCCGCCGCTTGAGTCTTCACCAAGCTTCTGGCTCCGTTGGTGGCCTTGATTCACAGTCAGGGGATTTTTCTCCATTCCTACTTGGACGATTGGTTGGTTCACGCTCCCTCGTTCCAGTTGGCTCTCCATCACACGAGGGTAGTTCTGGGCATTTTGAGGGGGCACGGCTTTCTTATCAATGTGGGAAAATCCTTCCTTGTTCCTTCCCAAGATCGTCTCTTTATTGGGGCTCGATTTCGTACACATTTGGGGGTGGTCACTCTGCCCGAGGTTCGGGTGTCCAAAATCCACTCTCACATTCTGTCTCTTCTGTCAGGCCCGGTCCAGGTGGTGGCTCATTGGCTCCAGGTGCAAGGGAATCTGGCTGCCACAGTTTTTCTGGTTCCATGGGCCCAGCTTCATTTGCACACTCTGATGGCTCACATTCTGGCACATTGGTCTCCCCATTGTCTCCCCCTCTCTTTTCTAATTCTGGTGTCCCCTCTGATCAGGGAGGATCTGGGTTGGTGGCTGGTCCGGGATCACCTACTGCGGGGGGTCTCTCTCTCTCCTCCGTCGGCTTTGGTGGTCACCACGGATGCCAGCCTCTCGGGTGGGGGGCCTGGTTGGGGTATCATCGGACCTGGGGCTTCTGGTCCCCCTTGCAGAGCAGGAGGTCTTCGAATTGGAGGAAGTTGGAAGCTGTCCGGTTGGCTCTGAGGGCCTTCTCCCGGTTTCTGCTGGGTTTGGTCGGTCTTATCAGGACGGACAACGTCACGGCCATGTCTTATGTGAACAGGCAGGGGGGAACCAGGTCCTCGTCTCTGGATCTGGTGGCAGTGCAGTTGTTCCATTGGGCGGAATCCCATCTAGTGACGCTATCAGCGATTCATATTCAGGGGTTGTCCAATTCCCTGGCAGATGCTCTCAGCAGGGCCATCCCATCCTCATTGGATTTCTGCCTCTGTCAGGAGTTGTTTGTGACCCTGACTGGGCGCTGGGGTGTTCCGGTGGTGGACCTCTTTGCCAGTGTGGGCAATGCCAAGGTGGACAGGTTTTGCTTCCGCAGTTGGGAGGGTTCGGCCTGGGCGGTGGATGCTCTCTCCTGCCCTTGGCCTCGCGGGCTTCTGTATGCCTTTCCTCCCTTTCCCCTTCTTCTCCGGTTCCTTCTGCGGGTCCGGTCCTTGCGGGCTCCTGTGATTCTGGTGGCTCCGGCTTGGCCTGGTGCCTCTTGGTTTCCTCTCTTGGTGAAGATGCAGTCGGAGGTGGAGTGGTTGCCTCTGACTTACTGAAAAGACAAAGGGCCCCCTGATACCTATGTGAAGTACACCTAGACAGGGAAATACATACTGTAAATTTTCTAGGGCTACTTCAAAAATACAAAGCTAGAACATGGTTAAATCGATAATGATGGTAGTGACACAGGTGTTAGAAAATATAAAAATATTTATCATAGAATGAATACATAAAACACATTTCAAAATAACATATACATTTTACTGAAACTATATTGCATCCTAAAGGCAGTAATCATTCATCCATGCATTCAAAACTACCTCACTGTATAGTATTATGTGGCGTCAGCGTAATTAATTGATTCATAGTCTGACAAACCACATTACAGTACAATTAATAAATACAGTGTTTTAAATAAAATGAGGGTGGGGTGGTATCCAAGATGTCTATACAGTGAGGTAGTTTTGAATGCATGGATGAATGATTACTGCCTTTAGGATGCAATATAGTTTCAGTAAAATGTATATGTTATTTAGAAATGTGTTTTATGTATTCATTCTATAATAAATATTTTTATATTTTTCTAACACCTGTGTCACTACCATCATTATCGATTTAACCATGTTCTAGCTTTGTATTTTTGAAGTAGCCCTAGAAAATTTACAGTAAGTGGTTGCCTCTGACTCCGTCCCCTTTGTTGTTCCCTGTGCTGCAGCAGGATGTTTTGTCCCGGATGCGCTCGGCGGCCTGGAGGTTGAACGCTTAGGTCTACTGCGTAAGGGGGTCCTGGCTGGTTTGACCTCTACTCTGCAGGCGGCTAGGCACTCTTCTACCAACAAATCTTACCTGAGGAAAGGGTGTTCTTTTGGTAGATGGGGTCGTGGGAAGGGTTTGAACCCTGCTTCCTCTTCTTTGTTTGACCTGATGTTGTTTCTCCAGGAGGGAGCTGCGTTGGGTTTGAAGGTTTCCTCCCTTCATCTGCAGTGGGATGCGATTAAGGCTTTCCGGAGCTCTTGGGATAATCTCTCGGATCCTGATGGGTTGATTGGGTGCCTTTTCAAGGGGTTCCGTAATGTTCTCCCTGCCCCTCTGCAGCACTTTCCTTCCTGGGATCTGTCTCTGGTTTTGGAGGCCTTGATGTCGCCTCCCTATGAGCCTCTGTTCTCTGTGGAGCTGTGTCTCTTGACCTTTAAGACCTTCTTTTTGGTGGCTATTTCCTCTGCTCGCCGCCTGAGTGAACCAGGTGCCCTGTCTTCCAAACATCCTTTTTGTAGGGTCTTTGAGGACAGGATCATTTTGAGGACGTTTCTTTCCTTTCGTCCTAAGGTGGATTGTCAGTTCCATCATGATCAGGAATTAATCCTTCCTTCCTTTTTTGATTCCCCTTCCTTGGAATCGGAGGTGCGGCTGTACTCGTTGGATTTCAGGAGGGCTCTCCTGATCTATTTGGAGCGGATCGCTCCTTTTCGTCTTTCTGATTTCTTTTTTGTGAATTTTGGGGCTGTGCATCGGTGTTTGCGTCCTTCCACTCCTTTTTTGAGTTGTTGGATTCGGTCTCTGATTTCTCTGGATTACGAGGCGGCGGGGCAGCTTTTTCCCTTGGGGGTTATGGGTCGTTCCACTCGGTCCTTGGCGGCGTCTTGTGCGGAGATCCAGGGGGCTTACATTTCCGAGATTTGCCGTGCTGCCACCTGGGCTACACCGTTGACCTTTGCCTCTCATTACAGGATTGGCCAGGAGGTTGACCGTGCTGAGGTTTTTGGGTCCAAGGTTCTTTCCACTATGGTTCCTAAATAGTGGTGTTTCCTTGTTGTATCCGTATTTCGTATCCGTATTTGTAAAGCGCGAACTACTCACCCTTACGGGTCTCAAGGCGCTGGGGGCCGTCGTGGAAATTAAGTGAGCTATTGCCCAGAGTCACATGGTGCTGAGCTGAGCTGCCGCCGGAACCGGGGATCGAACCGTGAGCCCCGTGCTCCGAAGTCAGCTGCCCTGGCCGCTGCACCACACCTCTCCACTTGTTGTCTGTGTTTGTTAATAAGCCTGTTTTTGTGCATACCTGATTTGGTTGTCCTGTTTGGCTTTGTACATCTCAATAAGTAAGGAAGGGAAGCGAGGGAGGGACGATGAGGTAATGCATCAATTACTTACCGGTAATTGCATTACTCTGAGTCCTACTCCCTCGCTTCCATTACTTACGTCCCTCTCTCCCTCCCTGGTAGTCCAGGCCAACCTTTTTGGTATGGTTTTGGTCTATGTGGTATTACAGGAGGTTGGAGGGGGGTGGGGGCTATATATACTCCATGCGTTGGAGTCACGTGGTATGGGTGTCTGGTGAGGCAGGGATGCCTCAATAAGTAAGTAATGGAAGCGAGGGAGTAGGACTCAGAGTAATGCAATTACCGGTAAGTAATTGGTGCATTATTCAGGCCCTTGAAAGTGAATGCTGCCCCCAACTGCCTGCCATGTATTTCTACCGTCTGCTACTTCAACTTTCACAAACAGCATATTTGGGCCATTACTATGAGAACCTTCTGTTTGGGCTAGCACTGAAAGGTGATATATTGATGACCTTTCCGGTCGAGGTGATTTATACAGTAAGAGGGATCCGGGCAGCTCGGCACAACCCCCTCCAGATGAGACAACGCTGGCATCATGAACTCTCACATAAATGACTTAACATAGATTGATCCATGCATAGTGGTGCACCAGTTCGGACCACTGAATGACTTGTTCTTTGGGGGGGGGTCATATGTTCAGTTGCTGTTGGTGGGTAAGCTGTGGTATTACCACGTCAGTTAACCTGCTACATAATGACACTTTGAAAACTTTTGAAATAAATTCCACTGGCCACGTTCTCAAAGCTGAAAGTGTAGACCAATAATGAACTGACAGAGTGGCAAAAAGGGCCTCACTCACTGGTGCTTCTGACCTCTCCAGTACTCATCTTATGTTCTGCTTTGGGGCTGGTCCGCAGGTGTGTTGTTCGGGTTGTAGGGCATCCGGACCTTGTCCTTACACTCACCAGTAGAAATCAGGAGACTAGAGACTGATGGTAGAAGCTACTGGAAATAGAATACACAGAGAAGGACTGTCCATCCCTGACTAGTTGCCATAATAGGAAGTTGAGAAGGCACACCTTAAATATACCGATTTCAACATTTCACACAAGTGGTACTGGCCCCCTTTCAAACCATATAGATCAAAACTTTACACAAATAACCTATGTTGAAGGTGTACGGCCCCTGGTTGTGACCTTCTTTACATCCTATATCTCTCAACTATCTGTCTACTTGAAGGGGGTCTGGCATTTACTGCACACCATCAGTGACTATCCTTTACACTTCCTTTGACATGGATAGTGCGACCGCGCAGTGGCAAAGGTGGATGTCAGCACTCTCCACTGCCACCGTTTATTTTTTAGTATTAACTGTTTTTTATATTGTGATCATAAACATACCATCTCCTTCAACCATCCCCTCAGTTTGGGGTTCAGAAGCACAAATGTCATCACTTGGTTCATGAACAAACCCCCACCACCTCCCCTCCCGCCACTCATTTCCCCCTGCTGCCAGTCAGTCTGCTTAATCAAGGTTGTGGGCTTTAATACATAATAAAGTGGGATAGGCCTTGTTTGCTTGGCTGTGCTGGATACAGTTTTCAAGTTTCCAGTTTCTGCAGGATGCTTAGTTATTTGCAGGTTATCTTTGTGTCAGTAGTATGTGGGATAGCTCATCTGGGATGAGGAGGATCACCTTCAAGTACTTGGGACGTGTCAATTTGATGTACCCATGAGTTAGGAGATATATAAAGGACCTCCAACTGACCTGATCCAACGGATCTGAGGCTATTCTCTATGTCAAGAGACATCTTTACCATTCCACAATTTCTAGTACCATCCGTTGATATCTGGGCTGTGGGCTTGGATATGAAGGGGGATTTGACAGGTATCTTGGCTCACTAATTGCAATTACTAGTCCCTGATTATGCATTGCTTCTGCTTGTATTGATCGCCTTCCGCTGAGGGTTAGTGAGTGGTAGGCATTATTACTGAAAATATATGAATGCGAACAAGCAGTTGCTAAAGCACATGGCCCTCGTTCAATCAAGAAATTTGAGAAAACCTGGACAAGGCTCCAGTGGGTCTGATCAGGTCCTCTTGGGACTGGTATTATCTGATTCTGGGCAAACTCATACATTATTATTAATTTTTCTGCTCTTATTTCTCCTTTTCTCTCGTATCTTTTTTCCTCCCTATAATTTGTCTCAAGTGTTAAAAATCTGACTGCCTAAGTGTAACATGCTTTGTGATCTTCCTGTTAAAAAATAAATAAATAAATAATTTTAAAAAAACAGATATCTGGGGGCATTTTCTTCCGCCACAGAGACAGCACAACTGTATTGCTGCGACCAGAGCAATGGCCGCTGTTTACTCCTAACAGACATCGGAGATCTATGAGATGATAATACCATCCCAGGGCCACTTGGGATCTGGACTTGTAAGGCTCTGGTAAGGTTGCTGAGTACGCCCCCACTGTGTCCCCCAAGTTTGGGGCAATGCCATAAGAGATGTAATAGGGTGTCCACAACCCTGCAAACCCTCTAACAGTGGTTACCTCTAGATGCATTCCATTTTCCAATTTTCTCTGGAGTCCTATACCAATAAGATAGGATTTTGTATTGTGTTTCTCAGAGTCTTCCATCAGGGTCGAAGGCATGCACCCTATTGTATAGGTGGCCCCACTCCTTGTCGGCCAGAATCTAACCCAGCTCCACCTCATATTGTCTGTCCCAGTGTTTTGTCATGTTGCATGGAGTCAGTGAGATGTCTGTGGAGTGTAGATATTAAGGCTCTGTTGTGTGGGCCATCTCTGAGTCCCTTTTAAAGGCCCGTAAGTGGATAACATGGTTCCTCCTTCAAAGCAGGGTGGGGTACCCAGTGACTTAGTTGGGTGTATGCAAATCTGTCTGTCTGCCTCTGGTAATGCCAAATTTATCTTTAAGCTTTTTGAAGGGAATATTTGTTCGTTCTGAAAACAGAGTCCACCGTAAGGTGACCCTGTCTAATACTGCTAAAGTCACTCTAGTAAAAGGAGGGGCATATAGTCCCCAACTTCTCTGCTGCTTCAGAAGACATGGGACCTGCCACAGCGAGGCTGATGTGATTAACTGGCCCATGAAGCACCATCTCTTAGCAGCTTCCTCTTTCTGACATTCAACAATATTTCTAAGTTGGGTCGCCTGGAAGTAGAATGTGCTAACCTTCCTTGTTTAACCGCTATAGGATTTTGCTAGCAGTGAAGGGTGCTTTATTTTGCCAGATATATGTGTTTATCAGAGTTTGTTGTTGATTGATCAGCATGGGTGGGAGTGGCAGCGCAATCATCTAGAATAGGTAGAGGATTGAGAGCAGAATCCTCATTTTAACCACTGCTTGCCATCCCAGCCAAGAATATCGTTTCGCGTACCAACTTTGGAAGTCTTGTCTGAGGTCTTTTAATAGTTTATATTAGTTTAGAGTCACTACATGTCATGTGATGCAAGCTGGTATGATTCCTAAGTGTATTATCCAAGCCTTTGACCATGGAATTGGTATAAAGGTATGTAGTACTGACTCTTGGTTTGCCATGGTATTTAGTAAGAGTGCATACAATTTAGTAAGCTTAATTTTGAAATTAGATACCGCTTGAAATCTCTGTAGCTTCTCCACCACTTGGGGCATCAAGGTTAAGGGATCGGCTATGGAAAGCATGATGCCATCTACAAACATTGTGAGTTTGAAATTATCTTTGCCGTTGGTAGCTCCCCTGATTGCCTCATTCTTTCTAATGGTGATAGCGAACAGCTCGAGAGTAAGGTCAAAGATCAGGGGTGAAAGAGGGCAGCCCTGTCTAGTGCCTCATTCTATGGTGATTGCCATTTACTCTTATTTGGGCTGTGGGGGAACAATAGCTTGCCATGATTTTAAAGCAGTATGGGAGACCCAGTCCACAGGACTCCCATCATTTATATCCTATAGGATCTATCAAACACCTTTTCTGCATCGAGAGATAAGAGTTAGATGTTCTTCCAGTTCCTTTCTGTATTAAAAGTCAGCTTCGTATGTATTTGTTATTTCAAGGAGGAAGCGGCCAAGCCTTTTAGCCAGAATGCCAGTGAGGAGCTTCCGGTTGCTGTTCAGGAGAGAGACAGGTCTGTACAATGTGCATTGGGTTGGGTCTTTCCCTGGTGTATGAACGGCCATCACTGCCACCTCACACATCGTGTTAGCCCATATACCCGACTCAGTGATATCACTGAAAATACCCACCTGGACTGCGCAGAATAGCTTATAGAAGTTGGCGGTGTAACCACAGCTTTACCAGAGGATGTCTCAGGGAGCCCCCCCTTCAGGGCTCATACCTCCGTCTGCCACTTCTGGTGGCCGTGGTCTCTAAAGTCACTCGATGAAAGCGTCGCTCAGCTCCAGTGCCTTCCCAATGGCAAGGAGGCCCCCAGAGGCCTGCGCCTCATGGCTCTACCTCGCTGCAGTCCCACCTCCAGGCCCCAATCTGCACCGCCGCTAATGCTTGGTAGCTCACGGTGTTACCTCTGCACTGATGCCGCTGTGCCCCCACCTCTGTAGTCGCTTAAGGGGGCCCTTCAGTACCTTAGGCCCTGATCAGTGCTCTCACAATGACAGCGCTGGCCGCTTCTGAAGATGGTGCCACTCTGTTACTCCGGTACTTTGCTACAGGGCTGATATTTCCCCTTCTTCATTCTCATTGCAGAGGCTGCTTATGACTCCTACAGGCTTTGGGAGATCCACAATGGCTAAAAAAAGTTCCACCACAGGGTGAAGGGCAACTGTGTTGGACTAATATCTCGGGAATCCATTCCCTGCTGGCCCGCACCCCTACAGTTTATATTTTTAAACACTGGAGGTCAATCAGGCAACCCACCCAGTCCAACCAAATGATGAATGTAACTCCTCTGACTTGCGGCGCATGAATGTATTATATATAAGCTGCAAGATTTGACTATTTGATGGGCTCTTGGACCAAGCCTGTAATAATTTGTCCCGGCTCTACTATACATGCGACAACCCATTATAGCTGCCCATAGAATAAGAGTGCAACAATCTTACATGTCAATGTGCACGTGAGTCCAGAATGAGATCACACGGGCTTGGACGCTTACGCTTTTATTCATGAAGGCTGCTTTGGGGGCCATGTTTGCATTATATCCCACATCAATTTCATCTGGTACCCTCTCTTCCCATGCTGGGCTTACTGGGATTATACATTTGATGGTATTTGTTGGTGGTTGCTTTTATCCTACCTGAAATGTGATTATATGGTCTCTTATTGCTTACTGACGCTGTACATGTTATATTTACAATATCAGTTATACTGTCACTATGCCTTTGACCATTCTGTTATTGTATCAATAAAGTAATTTTAATAAAGATATTTAAAAAATTACCCTGATATGTTATATGTTTTAGCACCAACTTTTAAAATTGATTCAGTGTTTCATTAAAAAAAAATTGTCTAGAAAGGTTCCTTGTCAACATTTCCACAGGACATCGCCAGAACAATGTGGAAAGTGGGGAGCGCTGTCAGTCCTGCACCCTCTTTGTCATGGGTCCTCACGTTTAGTCCATGGCAAAGCCTAGTGTTGCCTGGATCTACAAGGTAGCCCTGGTTTATAAATAATTCTCCAAGGGCAGGTCCATCTATAAGGAGTAGTGCAAAGTCAGTGGCCCTCAGGCACCACCTAGTTATGGCAGGAAATTAATGCAAAAGGACTGAAAAATGCTTTATTCAGTGAATAGGAAATTTCTATTTTGCCTGTAGCACTGAAAATCGCTGCATAGTTTCTGATGCCTCCTCAATTATTTGAGCTGCTGCCAAGGTATTCAATATATTTTCTCGGTCTACTGATTTATTTCATAGTTAAAATGCTTTTTGTTAAGGGTAGCACTCTACCTAGCCAAGACCGCTAACGTTTTCGGACAGCTTTACTGGCTTCATTTTCAATGTTAGGGATGACTTTTTACTGTTGAGATTTTATTACAACTGTAATATTTTTTTCTACATTTGTGTCATGTCTCTGTCCATCCTATCTCTTGCTTTGTCTCTACTGTCTGTGTCATGCATCACCAGTTGGGGACATAAAATCATAGGGCACGGAACTAGGCAGAAGAGCAAATAGGCAGGTTGCACAGAGACATTTCCGAAAAACACAGTGCACATTTCCACAAGCCTGTGTTTGCATACACAAACTTATTAAAATTAGACCTACTGATTTTGCCAATGCTTGTTTGGTTAAGAAAGCCCGAGACTTAGGTCTTACGAAAGAGTAAAGGATTATATTAATAATGCAGGGTCAGAATAGTCCCTTCACTACTGACATGAAAAAAGAGGGGTCATTCTTCAACAGTTCATTGGGAAAGAAATTTGGGGCCATACGTACAAAGAGGAGTTTTGATAGATGCTCAATTTCAGAGGGCGGGACAATTCTTTTTCCCTCAGTTTAGTCCAGACTTTCATGGCAATTGTCATGCAAATCACCTTGTTATGTTATGTTATGTTTCCCTCATTCAAAAGGGTTTCCTTTGCCTAGGAACCTGCGTCACAACATAGACGTAGTGGGGCTTATTTACAATCCCCTTGCGCCACCGATGCGTCACTTTTAACAAGGGAAAAAGTGGCGTACCGGCGGCGCAAGGGGCTTGTAAATAAGCCCCAGTATGTTTTTGGCAGGTTCATCGCCCATTAGGCAAAATTGTTCCGCTGATTTTTCGTTCCCTTCTGTTAAAGTTTTTGACTCTGGTTTCTCTTCAGCTTTGTGTTTTTTGGGCTGCTGGATCGAGGTTCTGGAGGGTTTTCATCTTTGAAAGACTTCAGCTATTGTGTATTGCGCACTGTGGTGGTTTTTTGTGCTGTGGGATTTTCCTCCACCTAGCTGCCCATTCTTGTGGACACCTGTTCATCACAAGTTTATAGTGGTGTCCTAGCATTGTGGATTCTGGAAGGCGTTGTCCTTACGTTAGACTATCTAAGTCTTGAAGTAAGAAGACCATCAAGCGTCTGGCCTTGGACAGCTAAAACAATGCTGTGAATAATGGGAAAGTTGATGGACTATGCTAATTTAATTCTTGGTTAGTTGCCAAAGATCTGTTTGGCATAGGTTTGTCTTAGTTTCCTTGATCTGATATATAAAAGGGCAACCCACGCCCTTCAGGATGAGTGATAGACATTCCCATTTTTTGTACATTTGCTGCCAAGGTTGAGTAATAAACTAGCTGAATCAGTGGAAGGTGTACTTTTGGCGTGCCATATTTATTTTTATTTTCACTCATTGGCTGATTTTTCACAATAGGTTAGGCATCTTGGCTTATACGTCCGCCATACAATAAAGTGCCAACATATTTTTATGTATTCGGGAAATATCCATTGAGAAAGAAACTGCCAAGATCGAATTGATCCATGGCGTCTGTCCAGGTCTACATTTTACTTTCTCAAAAAAAGTTACCTCTTTGTTTAGTAATTTCCAAACGTGTATGCATCCTTTCCCAAATGTATTAATGTTTGATCCTGTTTGCTCTATTCTAAGAGAGGTTAATTGCTATATACCTGGCTAGAGTTTCTCAAGTCTGGATCTAGATAGTTTTGGATGTTTGGCTGACCACGTCATCGGTTCTTTAGAAACGTACATTAAGAAGTACAGAAAGAGAGTGGGCTTTCAGTTAGTTCCATCCAGCCTTCGATATTCAGGTGTTTTTCATGGTTTGTCATTGCTTGGATAGGTTGTTATGAGAATCAGGACCTGTTTGCAGTGTCCCCCCACTGTTTGCCCCCATTTTGATCACTGGGTGCTGGTTTTCTGAATCTGACTGTGCCCTGGGCTCTGCTAACCAGACCCAGGGCCTGAGCTCTGTGTTAAAAGTACATGGTAATTTGGTATAATTACAATGGGAAATGACACACCCCTGTAAGTCCCTCGTAGATAATAAGGCAAGGGGGATTCAAACTACCTATAAGTCCCTCGTATATAATAAGGCAGGAAGGTTTAGAGGCCCAGTAGATTTACTGCACTGGAGTGTGCACTAATGTGGTGCTGCTGTCATTTTAAAAGCCAGCCTTACCTTGCAGGCTGCTATTAAACTGAAATCATATGCATGTTAGACTTTGGATTTAAAGGTCCTTCCAAAGTACTAAGCTACCTTATTTTTGCATATAAGTCACTCCTAATGTCTCTCCTAGGGGCCAGGTGCCTTGTAACTTTAAGCAGGGTCATTATAAAATATGTTTTATAAGCCCTGGTGAAGGAAAAACTGCCAATTTTGTCCCCTTACCCCCATTGTAGGGAATGGTTCCATAGGCTAACATTGCAATATTTTATTGAAGTATAAATATTGACAGGAGCCACGTAAAATATACTTCAACATATAAAATGAATAGTTGAGATAAATCCAGCAACTTGCCACTTTTGGATTTGTAATAACTATTACAGGAAATAAGTTATTAAACTTTCTTTTCTGTGAGCCAAAGTCCCAATTTCCAGCTGCTCTCTCATGGTTGACCAGTCTGCTACCAGGCTGTGCCAGTGCTGCCTGATGAGGTGTGAAGTGTCCTGTCTGAGGACACAATAGGTTTCCTGTGAGCGGAGAAGTACAAGCTGCAGAGCAGAGGGCAGGAATGGGTGAGGAGTAGCCAAACAGGTCCTCAAAGGGAGAATGTCACTTTAGGACAGCACAGGCCCACACCCACATCCTGCTTTTTCAGCCACACAGGAGCCTCTGCAATTAGATTATGGAGGGAATGTTGGACAGGGAATGTTTAGGAAAATTAGCCAAACCAGTAGGTTGGGTTTGCCTGATCCAGCTCCTCTGGAGAGAATTCATTCATGTAGGATTTTGAGAGAATGGTGCTTTCTGGGGCAAGAATATGCCACACTTTGGAAGAAGTGGTCATACACCTGGGGTGCTCCCCCGCTTGACACCCAGAAACCATGGATAAATATGGGAGAGCTGCATAGCTTCTCAGATCTGCTGCCTGAAGAGACAAGAAGAAGAAGCACTGCCCTGCTGACTCCCTGGCCTGCACCAAGAGGACTGCATTCACCCGGATTGCACCAGCTGCACACTGTGGGACTCAGCACCAGAAGGACTTTGCCTGACTCTGAAAGTCTAAGGAGTGGACTCCCTGCAAGCTACAGATTAACGGAGCCCACCTGCATCATCTTCACCAAGAGTCCCCATCCTGGAGTGCAACCAGTGTAGTTTTAAGGATTTAGCCAGGTATTTTGTGGGAATTGTAGTCCAGACATCCCAAGGACCATCTACGAGATATCAGACCCTTGGATCTGTGCTTTAGACACTTTGAACCCTCAAGAGGCACTTCGGGAAGAAGTTCCGGAACTGTGGAGAAGTTTGGAGCAACTTTTGGAAAAAGCTCCATGGGTGACCGACCCAACGTTGAGAGTTGAAGGCTACCTTCAACCGCGACCTGGCCTGGATTTCATGTTCATCCCGCTGGATACTCCGGAGCTCTGGACTTCCAGGATTTGACCAGGACCTCGCAGAAAGTCAAGCCAGGAACCCACACTGAATCCGGCCTGACAAAGTGCCTTGCTCGACGTCAAGGGAAAAAGCGCCAGAAAAATGACTAAGGGAGAAGGTAAAATTTTGATCGAGGCCCACCGCTTAGTGCATCCGACCAGGACTCCATTGCGGTCAGCCTCAAACTTTGACTTTGTCCAGGTCAAGGGCGACCAGATGTCCCAAATTGACACTATATGCTTTTAAGCACTAGAAAGTGTTTATTATTTATAAATTCATAACTCTGGTTCCCTACATTGGATTTTTGTCGTTTTGGTGCTATTGGTTTATAAAAATATATTCTATGTTTATAAATTTAAGTTGGATTTTTATTGTGTGTAATGTCTTACTTATTTAATGTATAGTTGTTTTTAAATGCTTTACTCACCTGGCTCCTAAGTTATGACTGCCTGCTCATTGCCAGTTACCAAGGGCTGAGCATGGAAATAATTTATTGAGACCTCGACTGACCCTTTTATTGTGTTTGTGGCCTTATTACTACTGGTAAGTCACTACTTATCACTACTAATCCACTTTCCTACAGTTGTCTATCAGGGCCATGGCATTTTGTGGACTGATGTGATGCATTGCTCCGTTTTTGTGACATTAAACTTTGTGATGGAGCATTAGCCTTGCATTCATACTTTCACTCAGGTACTTCCCATGCACTCATCCAATTACCCAGGCGCTACCCTGGAACTCATGTGATCACCCAGGCACTACCCATGCACTCATGCTATCACTCAGGCACTACTGTTTCACTCAACCATCCACTCAGGCACTACCCATGAACTCATCCATTCTCTCAGGCACTACCCATGAACTCATACATTCTCTCAGGCACTACACATGCCGTCATCCAGTGACCCAGGCATTACCCTTGTACTCATTCTTTCACTCAGGCAGTATGTATCCACTCATCCAATCACCCAGGCACTACCCTTGCACTCATACTTTCATGCAGGCACTACTCATGTACTCATCCAATGAGCCAGGCTCTACACTTGCACTCATACAATCACCCAGGCACTACCCATGCACTCATGCAATCACTCTGGCACTATTCTTGGACTCAATGATTCACTCAGACACTACCCATGCACTCATACATTCTCTAAGGCACAACTTATGTACTAATGAAATAACCCACGCATTACCCTTGCACTCATCTTTTCAGTCAAGCACTATCCATACACTCATCCAATCACCTAGGCAGTACCTCTGCACTCATGCAATCACTCAGGCACTATTCTTGTACTCAACCATTCACACAGGTATTATCCATGCACTCATCCATTCTCTCAGGAGCTACCCATGCACTCATCCAATGACCCAGGCACTTCCTTTGCACTGATCTGTTCACTCACACAGTACCCATGCACTCATCTAACTACCCAGGCATTACCCTGGCACTCATAAAGTCACTCAGGTACTACACATGCAGTCATCCAATCACCCAGGCAGTACTGCTGCAGTCATGCAATCACCCAGGCACTACCCATGCACTCATGCAATCAATGAAGCACTACTCTTACACTCAACCATTCACTCAGGCACTACCATGCACTCATCCATTTAATCAAGCACTTTCATGTACTCATCCAATCAAGGAGCCACTACCCATACACACATCCAATCAATCAGGCATTACCCATACAATCATGCAATTACACAGGCACTACCTATGCACTCATCCAATCACACAGGTACTACCCCTGCAGTCATGCAATCACCCAAGCACTACCCATGCACTCATGCAGTCACTTAGAGACTGCTCTTTCACTCGCCAACTGAGCCAGGCACTTACCTTACACTCATCTATTTACTCAGACACTACACATGCACTTATACAATCACACAGGCACTATTCATGCACTCATTCAGTGTCGCAGGCACTACCCATGCAATCATCCAATCACTCACACACTATCCTTCAACTGAACCATTCACTAACACACTACCTATGCACTCATACATTCACTCAGGTAGTACTCATGCATTTATCCAATCTCCCACCCACTACCCATGCACTCATGCAATCATACAGCCACTACCCATACTCTCATTCATTCATCCATGTAGTATCCATGCATTCATTAAATCACTGAGACAGTATCTATGCACTCACTAAATGAGCCATGCACTATGCTTACAGTAATCCATTCACTCTGGCACTACCCATGCACTCATGCAATCACTCAGGCACTATGCTTGTACTCAATCATTTACTCAGTCACTCCCTGTGCAATCATGCATTCACTCAGGTAATATCCATGCACTCAAAGAATCACCCAGACACTGCTCTTTCACTCAGCAATTCATACAGCCACTACCCATGCAGTCATCAAATCACTTAGACACTGCCCATAAAGTCATGCAGTGATCAAGGCAGTCCCCATGCATTCATGCAATCACACAGATACTCCCCATGCACTCACCAAATGAGCGAGGCACTCCCCTTACACTCATCTATTTACTCAGGCACTACCTATGCAGTTATGCAATCATTCAGATACTACCCATGCACACATCCAATTTATCCGGCACTACCTATGCACTCATCCAAACACCTACGCACTACCCATATACTCATTAATTCACCCAGGTACTATCCATGCACTCATGGAATTACCTAGACACTGCTCTTGCACTCACCTATTCATCAAGTCACTACCCATGCACTCATCGATTCTTTCAGACACTGCACTGATCAAGGCAGTCCACATGCACTCATGCAATCACACAGACACTACTCATGTACTCATGGAACCAAATATACATTATCCATGCACTCATCGAAACACCCAGGGACTACCTAGATACTCATTCATTCACCCAGGTACTATCCGTGCTCTCATGCAATCATCCAGGCTATTCCCCTGTATTCAACTATTCACTAAGGCACTACTCATGCACTCATACATTTACTCACGTAGGGCCCGATTCACAGAACTAACTTAAGACAAAATCCTAAACTTACTACCATTTTGGTATTCACAGAAGGCACTTACTTACTCATTTTGAGTAACTTACTCATTTTGAGTAACTTACTCATTTTGTGTAACTTACTCATTTTGGTATTCACAGAAGGCACTTACTCATTGATGAGTAAGTGCCTTCTGTGAATACAAAAATGAGTAAGTTACACAAAATGAGTAAGTTACTCAAAATGAGTAAGTAAGTGCCTTCTGTGAATACCAAAATGAGTAAGTGCCTTCTGTGAATACCAAAATGGTAGTAAGTTTAGGATTTTGTCTTAAGTTAGTTCTGTGAATCGGGCCCGTACTGTGCATGGACTTATACAGTCATCAAGACAGTAGCCATGCACTCATCCAATCACGCATGCAGTACTCATGTACTAACTGGATGAGCCACACACTACAGTTGCACTAATCCATTCACTCATGCACTACCCATGGAGTCATCCAATCACTCAGGCACTATGCTTTCACTCAACCATTCACCTAGTCACTACATATGCACTCATGCATTCACTCGGGCAGTACTCATGCACTCATCCAATCACCCAGGCACTACCCATGCACTCATCCAATCACTCACACACTATCCTTCAACTGAGCCATTCACTAACACACCCCCTATGCACTCATCCATTCACTCAGGCAGTACTCATGCATTCATCCAATCTCCCACCCACTACCCATGCACTCATGCAATCATACAGGCACTACCCATACTCTCATTCATTCATCCATGTAGCATCCATACATATATTAAATCACTGAGACAGTATCTATGCACTCACTAAATGAGCCATGCACTATGCTTGCAGTAATCCATTCACTCTGGCACTACCCATGCACTCATGCAATCACTCAGGCACTATGCATGTACTCAACCATTTACTCAGTCACTTCCCATGCAGTCATGCATTCACTCAGGAAGTACTCATGCACTCATCCTATCACCCAGGTACTACCCATACTCTCATTCATGCATCCAGGTACTATTGATGCACTCATGGAATAACTCAGGCACTGCTCTTGCACTTATCCAATCTCCCAGGCACTATGCATGCACTCATCCAATCACCCAGGAACTACCAATACACTCATTCATTCACCCAGGTACTATCCCTGCAGTCATGCAATCACCCAGGCAGTGCTGTTGCACTCACCCATTCATCCAGGCACTACCTATGCACTCATCCATTCTCTCAGGCACTGTCCATGCAGTCATGCAATCATCAAGGCAGTACCCATGCATTCATCCAATCACACAGACACTAACCATGCACTACCTAATGAGCCACACACTACTCATGCAGTCATCCAACCAGCCAGGCACTATTCACACATTCTTCCAATCACTCAGGCACTGTCCATTCGGTTACACAATTACGCAAGCACTAATCTTGCAGTCATCCATTCACGCAAGCACTACTCATTTACTCATCCAATCACTCAGACTCTACGTACGCACTCATCCAATCACACAGACACTATCCATTGACTCATGTATTCAAACAACATATACCTTTTCGTTTTTAAACCAGAATAGGTGGTTCCCTAAGAACCGTTTTTTCTTCTTTTTAAAAACTATTTTATATATTTATTTTTTTCTAACAATTTTGGGTTTTTTGGGTGTTTTTAAGATTTTATCAATAAAAATGTAAACAAAAAAACAAGCACATAACAGCGTGCGTTAACGGGGAAAAAAGAAATTACAACGGTGATTGTTAATTGTGTCCAACATGGTTTGGACAACCTGTTTCCCAATGCTTAGTACAGTAATGCACTTAGAAAAAAAAAGTCCTGCCTTTGAGAAATCCGGAAGAGTCGGCGGTATGGACTGCAACCTGTCACCAGCTTGGGAAGTGGAAGGTTGAGGATCTTGGCTGCCTTCATTTGCTCTTGCAAGTTCAGCTCTTGCAAGCCTCTTGTCATGCATGGTTCTCAGATGTTTGCACATCGACTATGTACCACAGGAGTATTTCTTGTCCGATCCTCGGGACAGCACCTTTTTGCACATAATTCACATAACTTTTTGTTCATTTACCTTCTTCTGGCCTTCAGGTATGGAAAAGAATTGCCATACCACACTCTCCTTTCTTTTACGGCGTGGCTCCTCTTCTTCCTCCAGAAGGGTCTCCTCCTCCACCTCCTGCATGTCCTGTGGAGTTGCCATATCCAAATCTAAGTCTAAAATCTTAGAAACATTAAAAAACACCTCCAAAACTGTCAAGCTCCTGTAAAAGTATGGCTGTTGCCAGCCACACCCAAATATAGAAGAAAGGGGGTGGGACCCAGCGAACTTAAGGATGACAGGATATTTAACCAATCAAATCTCTTTTTTTGTGTCACATGGGATGCGCAACCCATACGAGGTATCACTGCGTACTGCACGCGATTACACAACTTCAATTTTACATTTCAACAATATTTAGTACTATCTTATAATATTTTAATTACAAATAACTGTATCTCTTTATTTCAAATAAAGTAAATAAAGCTATATTAATATATAATATTTTTTTAAAACGTTACATTCGCGTCCCCTACGTGAATCAAGAAGTTGCGATGTATGCTGACGTATCACGATTCCTGAAATTATTATTAAAAATACGTTTTAATCACTTTCTTTTATTAATATACAAGTTTATATACTATTTTAGCAAAACTGTAACCTTGAACTTAAGATTATTATTGTCTACATAAATGTATTAATAGTACAAATTAAGAACAAAGAGTCACGTCTGGGTCGTGATTCCGCATTTACATTTTTGTAAGAAACAAGCAGATTTAATATAATTTAAACTAAAATATTAAAGTAATAATCAAGTGTAAATTATACATTATGTGAACTATAGCTGTTAAAAATCACGCTGGAGCTGCAATTCGTACGTGGATCCGGAATTAAGGCCCGGTAGTGTCGCGGTGGTATCGCGAACTAGCGATATACCTATATTTAATGTTTAATTATAGTTATTATAACTACATATTAATTATATTACTGTACAAGGAAACTACTACCCCAAACATATACAGAAAGTATTAATTTCACTACATTTTACACTTTTAAATAAATAAATGGGTTCACGCAGAAAACACGAGGATCCGCGTACGCGACTCCATTTTTATGTACAAAAATATGTTTTGGTCCGTATTTGTATAGCAAAGGACAGTTTTATTATCTAATGTTTGAGCCTTAAATAAATATATAATTTTTGTAAAACTGACCCGGAAGTCAGAGTTTCAACTGGTGATTGTTGGACGTGTGCCGCCGTAGGATCGGGTGTCCAGGAGAAGGAACACCCAATGGAGATATATATATATATATATATATATATATATTCACTGAAAAAACCATAGGTTTCAGGCACGTTATAGTTAGAAATTAGCATTTAAAAAACCTTACAAATTCACTGAAAAAACCATAGGTTTTAGGGACAGTTATAGTTAGTTGGACATTGCACTCGTACAAAACCCATGAAATTCCCCTGTTATAGTTAGTTCAGCTAACTATAACTCGCGACCCCGCAATGCACTGCTGATGACGTCACATATTACATCACTCATGACATGGTCAGTGACATCACTGATGACATCACTGATGACATCTCAAATGACATCACTGATGACATCATCCAGTGACTGTGTGTTTCTGTAAAGTTTAAATATGTTTAATATATATAGGGAAAGGCGTATTGAAGAATGAGTGGGTGTATAAGTGTCTGAATGGATGATTTAGTAGGTGCGTGACTGACTCTAAGTGAGTGACTAAACGTATCTTACTGAATGCATGGGTTAGTGACTAAACTGTGTGAATGTCTGTATCCGTCTGTCTGTTGGTGTGTAAGCGGCTGCATGGGTTTGTGAATAGCTACATGAGTGTCTACATGGGTTATTGATTGGTTGTCTGAGTATCTGTATGGGTGCCTGAGTGTTTGTGTGGGTGGGGTGTGTGTGACTCTGTGCATAGATGTGTGAGTGGGTGATTTATTGGGTGCATAGTTTCAAGTGTGCATCTGTGAAGGGCTGTATGGGTGGGTGAGTGTGAGTATAGGTTTGTTGGTGAGTGAATGTATATCTCAGTGGTACATGTGTGAGTAACTACATATGTGAAAGGCAGTATATATGTGTGTTGGAATATTTAAATGGCTATAAGTAAGAGTGTGTGACTGTGAGAGTGGCTGTATGGATGAGTGTGTGCTTGTATCAGTGATTGTATAAGAGCGTAAGAATGTGCTAGTATTTGTATGAGTAACTGAGCTTGTGTGTGTATAACTGTATAGTTGAGTAAATGGGAGTGTGATTAATTATTTGCATGACTGACTAGGTATGTGAGTACCTCTATGGATGAGTGGCGGTGTGTGAGTGTCTATATAGGTGTATGAGTGCATATGATAGTCCTGTACTGAGTGACCGTAAGTATGAGTGACTGTACGGGTGAGTGAGTGGATGTGTGTGTAGACCTAAGAATCAGTGAGTGGGTATGTAGTTATTGGTGTTGGAGTGTTTATGGTTTTGCGAATGGCAGTCTGTAATTTAGAGTGGGTGTATTAAAGGTTATATTAAGGTGTGAGGAGGTGCATCAGATTATGACGTGGATGATGTCATCAGTGATGTCATTTGAGATGTCATGAGTGATGTCATCAGTGATGTCACTGACCATGTCATGAGTGATGTAATATGTGACGTCATCAGCAGTGCATTGCGGGGTCGCAAGTTATAGTTAGCTGATCTAACTATAACGGGGGAATTTCACGGGTTTTGTACGAGTGCAATGTCCAACTAACTATAACTGTCCCTAAAACCTATGGTTTTTTCAGTGAATTTGTAAGGTTTTTTAAATGCTAATTTCTAACTATAATGTGCCTGAAACCTATGGTTTTTTCAGTGAATTTGTAAGGTTTTTTAAATGCTAATTTCTAACTATAACGAGCCTGAAACCTATGTTTTTTTCAGTGAATTTCAAAGGTTTTTAAATGCTAATTCCTAACTATAACATGTCTGACACCTATGGTTTTTTTCAGTGAATTTCAAAGGTTTTGTAAATGACAATTTTTAAATGTATTAATTGTTATATTTATTTTTTTGATACTGATTTACTACATTTTTTTAAACTATTTATTTTGAGATATTTTATTTTTTAAATTACATTGTAATTACATTATACATTACATTACAAAATATACTTTCTCAGAATGAATTACTTTAGTTTAAATACTTTGCAAATAGGCAATAGACTTTTAAGTACAGTAGTTACAGTTGTTGCAATGGGCAACACAATTTCAAACACAATGCAACATTGAGCTCAATGTGAATTTCAAGTTAAATGCAATTAGTTACTTTATGGATTACTTTTCTAACCACAGGACTGGATCCTAGATTCAGTCCTGGGACATCTCCTGTAAACAGTTGAGTAAAAGCGTTTTGGTTACAGTAGTGATTTTTAAGGAATATTATTGTATTTTAAAAGTTGACACTTAGAAACTTATTTCACATAGAATCACCAATGTTATCCTATGGGAGGAAATTCACTTAGCAGGTAAGTAGTGTTATCGTTACTTTTTCTTACTCTGTGGTGGATCCTGGATCCAGCACTGGTGCATCTCCTGTAAACAGTTGAAAGAATGCGTTTAAGTCACACAGGCAATTTTTAAGGAATATTTGTAGTTTGTGAAAATCGACACTTTGAAACTTTTCTGCTGAAAACCAGACAATGGATTCCTATGGAAGGAAATTCAAGTTACTGGTAAGTACGGTTAGAATTACTTTTCAGGGTCAGTGCTGGGCTAAAAGATGCAGCACTGGGTTCTCTCCTGATAACAGGTGAGTAAATCGGAATTCGTAGTTCGGCTGATTTTAGAGGAATATTATAAAGTTCCAAAACTCCACACTTAGAAGAATTTCCAAGTGAAACCAGTCAATGTTAGCCTATGGAAGGAAATACAAGTTACTGGTAAGTACGGTTAGAATTAATTTTCAGGGTCAGTGCTGGGCTAAAAGATGCAGCACTGGGTTCTCTCCTGATAACAGGTGAGTAAATCGGAATTCATAGTTCGGCTGATTTTAGAGGAATATTATAAAGTTCCAAAACTCCACACTTAGAAGAATTTCCAAGTGAAACCAGTCAATGTTAGCCTATGGAAGGAAATACAAGTTACTGGTAAGTACGGTTAGAATTAATTTTCAGGGTCAGTGCTGGGCTAAAAGATGCAGCACTGGGTTCTCTCCTGATAACAGGTGAGTAAATCGGAATTCATAGTTCGGCTGATTTTAGAGGAATATTATAAAGTTCCAAAACTCCACACTTAGAAGAATTTCCAAGTGAAACCAGTCAATGTTAGCCTATGGAAGGAAATTCAAGTTACTGGTAAGTACGGTTAGAATTACTTTTCAAGGTCAGTGCTGGGCTAAAAGATGCAGCACTGCGTTCTCTCCTGATAACAGGTGAGTAAATTGGAATTCGTAGTTCGGCTGATTTTAGAGGAATATTATAAAGTTCCAAAACTCCACACTTAGAAGAATTTCCAAGTGAAACCAGTCAATGTTAGCCTATGGAAGGAAATACAAGTTACTGGTAAGTACGGTTAGAATTACTTTTCAGGGTCAGTGCTGGGCTAAAAGATGCAGCACTCGGTTCTCTCCTGATAACAGGTGAGTAAATCGGAATTCGTAGTTCTGCTGATTTTAGAGGGATATTTGTAAGTTTCAAAAATCGACACTTAGAAACCTTTTTCAGCAAAAAGCAGGCAATGATATCCTATGGAAGGAAATTCAAGTTACTGGTAAGTACGGTTAAAATTACTTTTCAGGATCAGTACTGGGTTCAAAGATGCAGCACTGAGGTCTCTCCTGATAACAGGTGAGTAAATCGGAATTCGTAGTTCGGCTGATTTTAGAGAAATATTTGCACAATGGTGAATAAAGGGGGTGGGGCCTGAGGATACATGTCTGCAAACACGCCCTGTGGCGCGTTTTAAGTTGGAGAATTAATTCCTCCTCAATTCCGAGTGTCCCTAGCGGCCAACTAGCCCACCAGGTACCTCCAGTATGCGCCAGAGAGCTGCATTGCAGAGAGGTGTTCAGAGGCCACGCCCCTTTTTACAACACTCTGCAACGCAGCTCCGTGGTGCTTACTGGAGGTACCTGGTGGGCTAGTTGGCCCCAGGTACCCTCAGGATTGAAGAGGATTTAATTCCCCATCTTAAAATACGCCACGGGGCCTGTTTGCACACATGTCACCTGAAGCCCCGCCCCTCCCTTCACCACTGTGCAAACGCGCCCTGTGGCACGTTTTAAGTTGGGGGATTAAGTCCCCTTGAATCCTGAGGGTCCCTGGAGTCCAAGTAGCCCACCATGTACCTCCAAAAGCACCACAGAGCTGCGTTGCAGAGAGGTGTAAAGGGGCGTGGCCTCTGTACACCTCTCTGCAATGCAGCCCTCTAGCGCATACTGGAGGTTCCTGGTAGGCTAGTTGGCCCCAGGGACCCCCAGTATTTAAGGGAGTCGTTCCCCATCTGCAAACGCGCCAGGGCGCGTTTGCAAGTGGTAAAGGAAGGGGCGGGGCCTACGGCCCGATCATTTTTTTTTTCCCGAAGGGAGCTGTGTGGCCCCCTTCCTTTTCCTATTTTTGGGCCCTGGGGACCCCATCCCCCAAGGCCTTACCCCTTTTTTTTTTTTTTTAATTAAACGGGAAGGGGGCGCGTGGCCCCTCCCGTGGCCGAATCCGGCCCCAGGGACCCCACCCCCGGGGCATGGCCACACTTTTAAAAACATTTTTATGGAGGGGCTGCGTGGCCCCCTCCTCAGGCCTCCTTTTGCCCGGGACCCCATCCCCGGGGCAGGCCCTTATTTTTAATTTAAAAAAAAAAATTAATTATTTTTGGGGAGGGCCGCGTGGCCCCCTCCCGAGCCCTACTGCCCCGGGGACCCCATCCCCCGGGGCTGGCCCTATCCTTTGGGGTCCGTGGGGGACCCCAACTCCCCACGGACCCTGCCGGCTCCCCGCCTCCTGCGGGAGCCGGCATTGCTTTCCACATGGGGAGCTGCTAACATGGAGCTCCCCATGTGGAAAAGCAATTGCTTTGGATATTGGAGCGAGAGCAGGTTTCCTGCTCTCGCTTCCAATATACAAAGCAGTTTGCTATGACAGGACGGGAGCCGCGAGGTTCCCGTCCTGTCATAGCAAACTACAGTGTCCCGGGGGTAGGCACTCCGGGGCACTGCAGGAGCTGGCCCTGGGGGGTGGCGGTCCCCAGGGCCATTACAGGCTCCAGGAGGGGGGCAGCGCAGCCCCCCTCCCTCCATCGTCAAAGCCCCGGGGAGGTGGTGGTCCCCGGGGCTCTGGGAGTCGTAATGGACCCCCATATTGAAATTTTTAGTGCCCTGGGAGGTGGCGGTCCCGGGGCGTGTGGTGGGCTCGAGCCCCCCACACAGGTAATTTTTTTTAAAAATAAAAAAGAAGCACCGGGGGGTGGCGGTCCCCGGGGCTGCGGGAGGGCCAAGAGTCCTCCCACACCATTATTTTTTAAAGCCCCGGGGGGTGGCAGTCCCCGGGGCTTGGAAGCCTCGAGGCCCCCAAAATTAAATATAAACCCACCCCCGCATGCCCCCGGGACTTGGCCCACCCAGGGGCAAAATAGCATCGAGCGCAGAAACCGCGCTCCGATTTTTTTTTATTGGCGGGATCCGCGCACCCTAGCGCATCCGCCGATTTAAAAAAAAATGCTTTTCTGCCCAGGGGGTCCTTGTGGGACCCCTGAGCAGACCTAGGGGGTCAGGGTGTTTCTACCCTGCCCCCTTTTGCGCTTTGCGCACTTGTTTCTGTCCCTCGGTTCTACCGAGGGACAAAATAACTGCCAACACTTCCTGATTTGGAGTGTTGACAGCCACTTGACAACCAATTAGCATGCAGCTCGTGATCGGGAAGGTGCGCACAGGGTGCGCTCAGAGTACAGCGGACCCTACTCGGCCATAGATATATATGTGAATTTACTTATGATTTTCTCAGAAACTACTGAGCAGTTTACACCATTTAAGCAAAAGGCACAACACTGAACCAAGGGCTACCTCTTTGCCAAATTTGGTGTAATTCCGTTCAGCAGTTCGAGCTGTAGCTGCGAAGAAAGGTTCCTATGGAAAAATGAATGGGTAAAACGCGTTTTGGGACCCCCCTTTTTTCTCGGCCCCCGCTTAACGAATCACCCCGACACTTTCAGGATAGGAGCGGACCGGAGCGCCCCAACAAGTTGGAAGCTTTCGCGAATATTCGTCAACCGGCGCCAACGTTATTGCAAATAGAATGTTGCGGATTTCCTATGGAAAATAGGTCCTAACTATAACTATCTACTGGTGACCGCCAGTAGATAATATATTATCTAACTATAACTATCTACTGGCGACCGCCAGTAGATAATATATTATCTACTGGCGGTCGCCAGTAGATAGTTATAGTTAGGACCTATTTTCCATAGGAAATCCGCGGCATTCTATTTGCAATAACGTTGGCGCCGGTTGACAAATCTTCGCGAAGCTTCCAACTTGTTGGAGCGCTCCGTCCACTCCTATCCTGAAAATGTCAGGGTGATTCGTCAGCGGGGCCGAGAAAAAGGGGTCCCAAACGCGTTTTCCCATTCATTTTTCCATAGAAACCTTTCATCGCAGCTACAGCCCGAACTGCTAAACGGAATTACACCAAATTTGGCAAAGAGGTAGCTCTTGGTTCAGTGTCGTGCCTTTTGCTTAAATGGTGTAAATCCGTTCAGTAGTTTCTGAGAAAATCATAAGTAAAGTCACATATATATCTATGGCCGAGTAGGGTCTGCCTACCCTGAGCGCACCCTGCGCGCACCGTCCCGATCATGAGCTGCATGCTAATTGGCTGTCAAGTGGCTGTCAACACTCCAAATCAGGAAGTGTTGGCAGCCATTAACAAGTGCGCAAAGCGCAAAGGGCAGGGTAGAAACACCCTGACCCTAGGTCTGCTTAGAAGTCCCACAAGGACCCCTGGGCAGAAAAGCATGTATTTTTAAAAATTGGCGGGATGCGCTTAGGGTGCGCGGATCCCGCCGATAAAAAAAAAATTCGAAGCGCGGGAAATCGATGCTATTTTGCCCCTGGGTGGGCCAAGTCCCGGGGCATGCGGGAGGTGAGTTTATATTTAATTTTGGGGGCCTCGAGACTCAGCCCCGGGGACCGCCACCCCGAGGCTTCTTTTATTTAAAAAATTACCTGTGTGGGGGCTCAAGCCCCCACATGTCCCGGGGACCGCCACCTCCCAGGGCACTAAAGATTTCAATATGGGGGTCCATTACGAGCCCCAGGGACCACCACCTCCCGGGGCTTTGTCGATGGAGGGAGGGGGCCGTGCGGCCCCCTCCTGAAGCCTGTAATGGCCCTGGGGACCGCCACCCCCAGGGCCAGCTCCTGCAGTGTCCCGGGTGCCTACCCCGGGACACTGTAGTTTGCTATGACAGGACGGGAGCCTCGCGGCTCCGTCCTGTCATAGCGAACTGCTTTGGATATTGGAGGCGAGGCAGGAAGCCTGCTCTCGCTTCCAGTATCCAAAGCAATTGCTTTCCACATGGGGAGCTGCATGTTAGCAGCTCCCTATGGAAGCATGCCGGCTCCCGCAGGAGGCGGAGCCGGCAGGGTCCGTGGGGAGTTGGAGTCCCCACGGACCCCAAAGGAAGGGCCAGCCCCGGGGATGGGGTCCCGGGGCAAGTAGTGGCCCGGGAGGAGAGCCACGCGGCCCTCTCCCAAAAATAATTTTAAAAATAAAGGCCTGCCCCGGGGGATGGGGTCCCCAGGGCAAAAGGAGGCCTGAGGAGGGGCCATGCAGCCCCCTCCATAAAAATGTATTTAAAAATGTGGCCATGCCCCGGGGATGGGGTCCCCGGGGCCGGATTCGGCCACGGGAGGGGGCCACGCGGCCCCTTCCCCGTTTAATTTAAAAAAGAAAAGGGGTAAGGCCCTGGGGTATATGGTCCCCAGGGCCCAACAATAGGAAAAAGGAAGGGGGCCACACAGCCCCCTTCGAGAGGAAAAAAAACAATTGGGCCGCAGGCCCCGCCCCTTCCTTTACCACTCTGCAAACACGCCCCCTGGCGCATTTGCAGATGGGGAGCAATTCCCCTTAAATACTGGGGGTCCCTGGGGCCAACTAGCCCACCAGGAACCTCCAGTATGCGCCAGGGGCTGCGTTGCAGAGAGGTGTACAGAGGCCACGCCCCTTTTACACCTCTCTGCAACGCAGCTCTGTAGCTGCTTTTGGAGGTACATGGTGGGCTACTTGGACTCCAGGGACCCTCAGGATTCAAGGGACTTAATCCCCCAACCTAAAAACGCGCCACGGGGCGCGTTTGTACAGTGGTGAAGGGAGGGGCGGGGCTTCAGGTGACATGTGTGCAAACAGGCCCCGTGGCGTGTTTTAAGATGGGGAATTAAATCCTCTTCAATCCTGAGGGTCCCTGAGGCCAACTAGCCCACCAGGTACCTCCAGTAAGCACCACAGAGCTGCGTTGCAGAGTGTTGTAAAAAGAGGCGTGTCCTCTGAACACCTCTCTGCAATGCAGCTCTCTGGCGCATACTGGAGGTACCTGGTGGGATAGTTGGCCCCTAGAGACCCTCGGGATTGAGGAGGAATTAATTCTCCAACTTAAAACGCACCACAGGGCGTGTTTGCAGACATGTATCCTCAGGCCCCACCCCCTTTATTCACCATTGTGCAAATATTCCTCTAAAATCAGCCGAACTCACGAATTCCGATTTACTCACCTGTTATCAGGAGAGACCTCAGTGCTGCATCTTTGCGCCCAGTACCGATCCTGAAAAGTTATTTTAACCGTACTTACTAGTAACTTGAATTTCCTTCCATAGGCTAACATTGACTGGTTTCACTTGGAAATTCTTCTAAGTGTGGAGTTTTTTGGAACTTTATAATATTCCTCTAAAATCAGCCGAACTACGAATTTCGATTTATTCACCTGTTATCAGGAGAGAACCCAGTGCTGCATCTTTTAGCCCAGCACTGACCTTGAAAAGTAATTTTAACCGTACTTACCAGTAACTTGTATTTCCTTCCATAGGAATCCATTGTCTGGTTTTCAGCAGAAAAGTTTCAAAGTGTCGATTTTCACAAACTACAAATATTCCTTAAAAATCGCCTGTATGACTTAAACGCATTCTTTCAACTGTTTACAGGAGATGCACCAGTGCTGGATCCAGGATCCACCACTGAGTAAGAAAAAGTAACGATAACACTACTTACCTGCTAAGTGAATTTCCTCCCATAGGATAACATTGGTGATTCTATGTGAAAAAGTTTCTGAGTCAACTTTTAAAATACAATAATATTCCTTAAAAATCACTACTGTAACCAAAACGCTTTTACTCAACTGTTTACAGGAGATGTCCCAGGACTGAATCTAGGATCCAGTCCTGTGGTTAGAAAAGTAATCCATAAAGTAACTAATTGCATTTAACTTGAAATTCACATTGAGCTCAATGTTGTATTGTGTTTAAAATTGTGTTGCCCATTGCAACAACTGTAACTACTGTACTTAAAAGTCTATTGCCTATTTGCAAAGTATTTAAACTAAAGTAATTCATTCTGAGAAAGTATATTTTGTAATGTAATGTATAATGTAATTACAATGTATTTTAAAAAATAAAATATCTAAAAATAAATAGTTTAAAAAAATGTAGTAAATCAGTATCAAAAAAATAAATATAACAATTAATACATTTAAAAATTGTCATTTACGGGGGTGCGCTAGAGAGCACCGGCAAGATGGCCGCACTTTAGTGCAGCTCGGCCCGGCTGATTAACGATCCGCCCAGAATCCGCTGCAAATTGAGGCATCCAAGCACCTACATCGTTGCCCTGCCTTGTGGGATATCCCCTGCAGTTGTGGGGGCCGTCGAAACAGCTGGGGGTGCTCCATGTAGTGGTGCATTGGCGGAGGCTGTTCTGATCGCCTCGGGGACAAGATGGCGGACGCCGATGCGGCGAGCGAGAATTGAACGCAGGCAGAGACACTGCGACGGCTGGCGTGCGACGAGTGGCAGCCTCTACCTTCCTGCTCCTGACGGGACCGGCGGCTGCGGGCACTTACCTCCCCTGCGGGCCCCCGGGGATCATCCGGCTTGGTGCATATCTCCTGCACGCCTGCGGCCGGTGGACCGGTGACGGTGAGGCGGAGCATTGCAGGGAATCGGATGGTGACTGCGGGACGCACCGGTGGATTTGGCTGACAGCGGTGGAATTCCAGCAACGCGGGCTGCGGTAGGTGGGGACGGTCCAGGCTTTGGCCCGCGACTGCGGAGGTGGGAGCGGGTCTGGGCCGCGGGTCGTGGCTCGCCTGCTGTGGTTTGTGTGCGTGGCGCGTGCAGCATTGGCGGCCCGGTCCACATTGCGGGCGCTGTGTGAGTGAGTGGCAGGGCACTACAACTAAGCTGACTCCCGGTGGTGCGGATTGGCCCTCTGCCTCCTGGGTCGCTCCCCTGCATCGTGACGGAGCTGAGTGGAGCTCGCTCTGGAGCATTTCATATTGGGGCCTCAGGATCGCCCGGAGCTACGGAGGCTCACGTTGCTGCGGCTGCCGGAGGAGGGAGCAGTCCAGTATTGGCGGCCCTTAGTGGGGTACGGGACATAAGGCTCTGGGGCCTGCTTTGATACCCCAGCGATCATAGCCTGAAGATTGGTCTAGGCCTGGCTTACTCTATGGGGTGGAATTGCCAGCATGCTGTTGTAAGCACCAGGGGCAGGGCCCATCTGTTCTAACTAGCCCCACGCTACCAACGCCCTTATCGTCTGGTGATTTAAACCGCTGGGGTCCCGGTGATGTGACCCGCACTTGCTAAATCCACGGTTGGCACTAGTTTGGTCCTGCGAGACACGTATCTGGAGGACATTGCTCCCTGCTTTATAAGGAACAATTGCTGTAGTGTTTTTCTTGATATTTGCATCACCCACATTACTGGGTATTGGGTCCGTGGACGCTGTGCTGTAGCTGTGAGGGCTGCCACGCGCTTGCCGCCTCCGTCGCTAATCATGGGGAAACCGGACAAAACACAGCCCCGCCTCACGTTTGAGGCGCGAAAATCAAGCAGGGGTCCCCAGAAGGCGGCTTCCGACTCAGAGGTAGATGGACACGGGGAAGGCCCGTCTAGCCTAGAGTCGACACTGATGGCGATGCAGAAGAGCCTCCAGGCCATTGAGGGCAGCATGTCAACTATAAATCATAGACTGAATCACATGTCTTCGCAGCTCGAAAAGCAAACTACAAGAATGGGGGAGGTTGAGCAGAGGGTCTCTAATACCGAGGATGGCCTAAACGACGTCACTAGCAAAACCCTCAATATGGAGAAGGTGTTGGCTCTCATACAGGCCAAGAACGAGGATTTGGAGGCCAGGTCCAGAAGGAACAACATCCGCCTTACGGGCCTTCCAGAATCTACGAATACTGGCAAAATGGAGCATTATATTGAATCCCTTATTCAGGACATATTTGGATCTGAGCAGCTGTCCTCGATGTTTGTGGTGGAGCAGAGCCCACCGCGCGGCGCGACGTCCCAGGTGCTCCTCCTCGACCAATCATAGCCCGGCTGCTCAATTACCGGGACCGGGATGCCATCTTGCGGCTGGCCAGGGAGAAGGGCACTATATGCCATCAGGGAAACACATTGGCCTTCTTCCCCGACTTTACAGTCACAGTCCAGGCTGCGCGACGTGAGTTTGGGGCAGTCAAAAAATTCCTCCAGTCCGAAAATATACCTTACGCCATGCTGTACCCCGCGCGCCTCCGCGTGGGAGCGGAGGGGAACTTTAAAATCTGCTCTACCCCTAAGGCAGCGATGGAGCACGCAAAGCACCTAAAGAGGCAACGGCGAGAGACTGAATCTGATCGGGGAGAGGAGGACTGACAATGCTCAAGGAATGTGCGGTGGGGGTGGTTCTGCGTGGGCCCTTGTAGGGCTGTGCTCCCGGACTCTTATTAATGAGCACAAGACGGATGATGCTATGTCACGAACATGACAGTTTGGATGTTCTCTGTTATGTATTTGTCTATTGATTGTAACACAGGTCAATTACCTGATCAGCCACCTCCTACTTGGTGGGAGGCTAGTAGCCCTCTGACGCCCTCTACATGGGAATTCCCCACATATTGCTATTTGGTTGTTGTGTTTATTTGGGCTTGAAACGTTTTGATAGGGATGGCTTTGGCAAGTTGAGGGCGGCCGAAGTGGGTGGGGGGTCTGTGGGGGGGGGAAAGGGGGGTATGGACCTGAAGGGCACGAGTTTACAATTTGGCACGAAATATTGAGCATACTGGTTTGTGGATTGATGCAGGCATGTGCTGTGGTTCTTAGATTTCTAGATTTGGTATTCACGTGGCTCCCAATGTTTCTAGCGGTTTTGGCGCTGTCGATCTCTACTGCACTGTTCGCCTCTGTGTTTCAAATGTATATCAATACTCTCACTGTGTACAGGCCCTATGAGCGGTAGCTTTAGATTTGTAACATGGAATGTGCTGGGGTCTCAACAGCCCAAAAAAGATACGCGCAGTGATGGCGTGCCTAGACAGGCTGAATGTACACGTGGCCCTATTACAAGAGACTCATCTCACTCACCTCTCTGAACGTAACGTGGGGTTAAGGTGGGCGGGAGTGCGGATCACCTCCTCCTACTCCTCCTATTCCCGGGGGGTGATGATTCTGGTCAAAAAAGGGGTTCCATTTCAGGTACATGGTACAGATACAGATGATCAGGGTCGGCTGGCCATAGTGCATGGGACGCTTGGGGGTACGAGTGTGATCTTGGCGAATGTATATGGTCCCAATGTGGATGATCACCCATTTTTTTCAGATGTATGGCGGCGCATCACTGCTCTTCCCATTGCTGAAATTGTCTGGGGAGGAGACTTTAATACCTGCTTGGATGTTGCCGCAGACAGAATGGGTGTGGGGGCAACGTGACATAGACTATCCACTACCTCACTTTTGGGTATACTGGAGGCAGGGGGATTGCAAGATGTGTGGCGTATGAGGCATCCTGAGGCGAGGGAGAGCACGTTTGTTTCTGCGGTGTATGGTACTTGGTCCCGGCTGGACTATTGGCTGCTATCTGAGGAAGCGTGTACCTGGGTTGTGGATGTGAACCACCTCGTGAAAACACTGTCCGACCACTCCCCTGTGCTCCTGGAACTGAAGGTCCCGGGATACGAACGGCCCCCATTCACATGGAGACTACAGTCGTCAGCCCTGACGGACCAGGTTTTCAGACATACAGTCGATGAGGCCATACATAATTTTTCCGGGAAAATGAGGGGACTGTCGACAAACATGGGGTTTTGTGGGAGGCCTTTAAGGTTACCATTCGGGAGTGTGTATTGGCGCCCAGGCAGGAGTTCTTAAGGACCTACGCCGCCGAATCCACAGGCTGGCGGGTGAAATTGTAATACTGGAGCGCGCATATGAGTCGGCTCCTGCCCCTGAGAAGCTGGCTGCAATACGAGACCTTGTGTCGGAGCACAATGAAACAGTGGATCAGGAAATGGCGCACAGGTCTCGTAGGTGCATCGCTCGTTATTATGGAGAAGGAGGACGACCGAGTCGCTCTCTGGCACAAAAATTGGCGGCACCACGCAGCCAGACTCAAATTACCGAAATGGTAGACGAGGAGGGCGTGAAGCACTTTGGCACAACTGAAATTAGCAACGTGGTGCGGGACTATTATTCAGAGCTTTATGGAGAGTGGGAACAGACGGAGGCAGGTGAAATTAACACCTACTTGGAGGATGTGGCACTAGGCTGGCTTCACCCTAACTATAGAGACTATCTTACGCAACCGTTTGGAGTGGAAGATGTGAAGCAGGCCATAGTGTCCCTTCCGACCTGCAAGGCGGCTGGATTGGACGGGCTTCCTAGCGAATTTTACAAGGCATATGCGGATGCTCTGGCGCCACGCCTATTAGCAGTCTTTGCTGAGGTGTATGAATCGGGTGACCTTCCCCTTTCTTTGCGGGAGGCTCTACTCGTCATGCTTCTGAAACCTGATAAGGCGGCTGATGTCTGCGATTCCTACAGGCCCCTTTCCATTTTGAACATTGACGCCAAGATACTGGCCAAGATGATCGCAACCAGGCTTCAACCGCTGGTCCCCAAGCTGGTCCTGCCGGACCAATCGGGGTTCGTGCCCTCGCGCTCCACAATGCACAATTTCCGCACAATCTTCTCGACCCTCCATTACTTCGAACAGGACTTCCAAGCCGTAGCCGTGCTGCTCGATGCGGCGAAGGCCTTTGACTCCCTTAAATGGGAGTTTATGTTTACCGTTTTGCTGCGGATGGGCCTACCACCGTTCTTTTTAAACTGGATACAACTATTGTACACCGCACCAGTAGCGCGGGTCCGCGTGAATGGTAGGATCTCCGACTCCTTCGCTATCAAGCGCGGCACGAGACAGGGTTGCCCCCTGTCCCCTATGCTATTTGCACTGGCACTGGAGCCCTTGGCGTGCAAGCTGCGGCAACTTCATGCCCAGGCGGCGCTGCAGTTTCGACAGAGGCCTTTGATAATGTCATTATATGCCGATGAAATGATGCTCTATGTCCGAGAGCCGGCCACCCACTTGCCTGCGCTCCTCCGTGAATATGTCAAATTTGAGCGGTACTCGGGATTAGGCATCAACTGGACGAAGTCCACTATATTTCCGCTGACGGCGGGCACCGCAGAAATTGAGTTGGACTATCCCCTGACATGGTCGGTTGACCCAGTAAAATATTTAGGCATATGGCTGCATAGAGACCCTGACGTAGTTATATCGACTAACTATGGCCGAGCCATTGATAAGATCACAGACCAGGCAGCGCGCTGGACCAGACTCCCGCTGTCGCTTGCGGACCGCATTGCTGTCATAAAAATGTCCTTCTTACCTAAGCTACTTTACTTATTCGTCAACATTCCTCTTCGACTGAATAAAGCTCTGTTTGCTGCTCTGCAGTCGACCCTATTAGCGTTCGTCTGGGGGGGCGGGAAGCCCCGCTGCAGCTGGAATGTCCTGACTCAGCCCTTTGACCGTGGAGGCTTCGAGGCCCCTGACCTGCGCCTGTACTATTTATGCGCCCAGGCGCAGTTCGCACACTTCTGGTTCTTTCCGCAGAAATTTCAACCACATGTTGCAATTGAGGCGGACTCTATTCTACCTATGCCTCTGAGGGCAGCGGCACTGATGGGTGGGAGTGGGGGTCCTCGCTCGGAAATTAGCCCAGTTCACTGTACTGCCTGGGCGTGGAAGTCTCTCGCAAAAAGGGCACAGATAGATTATTTATACACACCAAACCTACCGCTTGCTGCACACCCTGATATATCGGCCGCTAGGGATCCGGCAGCCCTGAAAACATTGAGTAAGGTGGGAATCACAAATATCGGCGATTTATATACACAAGGTCGGTTCCGCACCTTGGCTGACCTGCAGGCGGGTCAGACCACTGGACTGATGTTGGGCTTCACATATATGCGGGTGCGACAGGCAATACGGGATGTCTATCCAGAGTTCCCCACCGAACCACGAACTCTACTAGCCTTACGCGCAATGTTAGGAGAAGAAAACAGACGAGGCCTCATTAACAAAATATACAATGCCTCTCTCCGGGAACGTGAGATGAGTGATTCCCCCTCCTATTTGAGGTGGAATGGCGTCCTGTCCTCTCCACTGTCGTTGGAGGCTTGGAAGACTTGCTGTGCCTTAACGGGCGCCTAACAGCAAATTGTAACCTCCGTATCATTCATTTTAAATATTTGCACCAACTCTACTACACACCGATTCAGTTGCACAGATTTGGGTTGCGTGAAAATGCATGTTGTGTGCGGTGTGGCCAGGCTGACGCGGATTTTATACACGTAGCTTGGTTTTGCGCGAACATTTTACAATTTTGGACACGTGTCACACAGGTCTTATCTGCTATCATTCTGGAGCATGTTGGATGTGTACCTGAGGTGTGTCTGCTGGGATGGGTACAGAACCTTAAGCCTTGCAATAGGCGACTAGTGGCCATAGCAACCCTATTTGCAAAGAGGGACGTGGCAAGATGCTGGGGGGCACGGGCGGTACCTACGGTCGGGAGGTGGCTCCAGGATTTACTATATTGCAGGGATCAATTGACACTATACGCAGATGAGCTGCCTGAGGCATCTCGTCCAAAGGACTTCTGGGCTCCTCTTACTGGATATCTCCTCGCCAATCCGGATCTGACATGACCAGCTACACAGGTGAACAGTGCATGCCAGCCGCACGTTACGGGACTGCCATTTAGCACGTTATAAACCATAATTATTGCCACCAAAACCATGAATGTACATACAAGTGCCGGGGGAAGGGGGTTGCGGGGGGAACGGTTTGTTTTCTTTTATTCACTCTCTTCTGTTCAGGATGTTGTTTCTTATTGATAAAAAAGCTTGTTCACGATGTACTGTCACAGAAAGACCTGCTGCCCTTGTTACCAGGGCAATATGATTGTAATATTCACAAGCTGCTCAATAAAAAATAAAAAAAATTGTCATTTACAAAACCTTTGAAATTCACTGAAAAAAACCATAGGTTTCAGACATGTTATAGTTAGGAATTAGCATTTAAAAAACCTTTGAAATTCACTGAAAAAAACCATAGGTTTCAGACATGTTATAGTTAGGAATTAGCATTTAAAAACCTTTGAAATTCACTGAAAAAACCATAGGTTTCAGGCAAGTTATAGTTAGAAATTAGCATTTAAAAAACCTTACAAATTCACTGAAAAAACCATAGGTTTTAGGGACAGTTATAGTTAGTTGGACATTGCACTCGTACAAAACCCGTGAAATTCCCCGTTATAGTTAGTTCAGGTAACTATAACTCGCGCCCACATAATGCACTGCTGATGACGTCACATATTACATCACTCATGACATGGTCAGTGACATCACTCATGACATCACTGATGAAATCTCAAATGACATCATCCAGTGACTGTGTGTTTCTGTAAAGTTTAAATATGTTTAATATATATAGGGAAAGGCGTATTGAAGAATGAGTGGGTGTATAAGTGTCTGAATGGATGATTTAGTAGGTGCGTGACTAACTCTATAAGTGAGTGATTAAACGTATCTTACTGAATGCATGGGTTAGTGACTAAACTGGGTGAATGTCTGTATCCGTCTGTCTGTTGCTGTGTAAGTGGCAGCATGGGTTTGTGAATAGTTACATGAGTGTCTATATGAGTTATTGATTGGTTGGCTGAGTATCTGTATGGGTGCCTGAGTGTTTGTGTGGGTGGGGTGTGTGCGACTCTGTGCATAGATGTGTGAGTGGGTGATTCATTGGGTGGATGGTTTTAAGAGTGCATCTGTGATAGACTGTATGGGTGGGTAAGTGTGTGTAAGAGTGTGTTAGTGAGTGAATGTATGTCCCAGTGGTACATGTGTGAGTAACTACGTATGTGAAAGGCAGTATATATGTGTGTTAGAGTATATAAATAGCTATAAGCGAGAGTGTGTGATTGTGAGAGTGACTGTATGGATGAGTGTGTGCTTGTATCAGAGATTGTATAAGAGCGTAAGAATGTGCTAGTATTTGTATGAGTAAGTGAGCTGGTGTGTGTATAACTGTATAGGTGAGTAAATGGGTGTGTGCTTTATTTTTGCATGACTGACTAGGTGTGTGAGTACCTCTATGGATGAGTGGCGGTGTGTGAGTGTTTATATAGGTGTATGAGTGCATATAATAGTCCTGTACTGAGTGACTATAAGTATGAGTGACTGTACGGGTGAGTGAGTAGATGTGTGTGTGTAGACCTAAGAATCAGTGAGTGTGTATATAGTAATTGGTGTTGGAGTGTCTATGGTTTTGACAATGGCAGTCTGTAATTTACAGTGGGTGTATCAAAAGTTATATTAGGGTGTGAGAAGATGCATCAAATTATCACATGGATGATGTCATCAGTGATGTCATCAGTGATGTCATTTGAGATGTCATCAGTGATGTCATCAGTGATGTCACTGACCATGTCATGAGTGATGTAATATGTGATGTCATTAGCAGGGCATTGCGGGGCGCGAGTTATAGTTACCTGAACTAACTATAACGGGGGAATTTCACAGGTTTTGTACGAGTGCAATGTCCAACTAACTATAACTGTCCCTAAAACCTATGGTTTTTCAGTGAATTTGTAAGGTTTTTAAATGCTAATTTCTAACTATAACGTGCCTGAAACCTATGGTTTTTTCAGTGAATTTCAAAGGTTTTTAAATGCTAATTCCTAACTATAACATGTCTGAAACCTATGGTTTTTTTCAGTGAATTTCAAAGGTTTTGTAAATGACAATTTTTAAATGTATTAATTGTTATATTTATTTTTTTGATACTGATTTACTACATTTTTTAAACTATTTATTTTTAGATATTTTATTTTTTAAATACATTGTAATTACATTATACATTACATTACAAAATATACTTTCTCAGAATGAATTACTTTAGTTTAAATACTTTGCAAATAGGCAATAGACTTTTAAGTACAGTAGTTACAGTTGTTGCAATGGGCAACACAATTTCAAACACAATGCAACATTGAGCTCAAAGTGAATTTCAAGTTAAATGCAATTAGTTACTTTATGGATTACTTTTCTAACCACAGGACTGGATCCTAGATTCAGTCCTGGGACATCTCCTGTAAACAGTTGAGTAAAAGCGTTTTGGTTACAGTAGTGATTTTTAAGGAATATTATTGTATTTTAAAAGTTGACACAGAAACTTTTTCACATAGAATCACCAATGTTATCCTATGGGAGGAAATTCACTTAGCAGGTAAGTAGTGTTATCGTTACTTTTTCTTACTCAGTGGTGGATCCTGGATCCAGCACTGGTGCATCTCCTGTAAACAGTTGAAAGAATGCGTTTAAGTCATACAGGCGATTTTTAAGGAATATTTGTAGTTTGTGAAAATCGACACAAACTTTTCTGCTGAAAACCAGACAATGGATTCCTATGGAAGGAAATACAAGTTACTGGTAAGTACGGTTAGAATTTCTTTTCAGGATCTGTACTGGGCTGAAAGATGCAGCACTGAGCTCTCCTGATAACAGGTGATTAAATTGGAATTCGTAGTTCAGCTGATTTTAGAGGAATATTATAAAGTTCCAAAACTCCACACTTAGAAGAATTTCCAAGTGAAACCAGTCAATGTTAGCCTAAGGAAGGAAATTCAAGTTACTGTTAAGTATGGTTAGAATTACTTTTCAGGATGGGGTTCATCTTGTCATAGAAATTATGGTTAGTGCTCTGGAAAGAAAAATTAGGACATGTTTCAAGTGTGATCTCAAATATCTTCCTGTTATATTTCAACAGGAGCAGCCTGTCAGTTGATGCCTTTGTGTTCTACTGCAGCTTCCCAGAGTGTTCTAAAGAACAACTAGAGCGCTAACAGTCTTACTTATGACAAAAGTATGGCACACCTGAAGCCATCTTGATTGGAATAAACTGGTAACACTTAAAACATTTAATTTAAAAAGGAACAAAATGAGGGGTTCATTTTGCCATAGAAATTATGGTTAGTGCTGTAGAAAGAAAAATTAGGACATGTTTTAAGTGAGATCTCAAATATCTTCCTGTTATTTTTCAACAGGTGCAGCCTGTCAGTTGATGCCTTTGTGTTCTACTGCAGCTTCCCAGAGTGTTCTAAAGAACAACTAGAGTGCTAACAGCCTTACTTATGACAAAAGTATGGCACACCTGAAGCCATCTTGATTGGAATAAACTGGTAACACTTAAAACATTTAATTTAAAAAGGAACAAAATGAGGGGTTCATTTTGCCATAGAAAGTATGGTTAGTGCTGCAAAAAGAAAATTTAGTGCATGTTTTAAGTGAGATCTCAAATCCTCTTCTATTTCATTAGAAAATTCTGACATGCAGACTGAAACAATCACTTTCAATACCAGCAGTAGACTTCCAGTTAACTCCTTGGTGAGCAGTAGCTTCACTACAGTGATCTAATGAACAACTAGAGTGCTAACATTTTGAATTTATGGCAAATGTGTGATACATCTGAATGCCTTCTTGATGGAATCAAAGTAAAAAACTGAAAGCATTTCCTACTGAGGAGACTGCAGTAAATGAGGAAATTAGGACACTTCATAACAAAGAAGTCTTCCAAGATGGCCACCAGTGAAAAAAGAGCCCAAATGTAGCACAAATATTACCCAGATGTAGCCCACATGTAGCCCAATGACAAAAGTGTGCAAAACACTTTTTATTTTTAGTTTTTGCAGTTTTATGTAGTGCAGACTGGTCAGGTATTGGAGCGTTGCATCTTAAAACATGACCCCCTACACTACAAAAACACCACTGCACTACCCTAAACCCTAAAACACTACCCCCAGCACGACCCCCTACACTACACAAGCACCACTGCACTATCCTAAACCCTAAAACACTACCCCCAGCATGACCCCCTACACTACACAAACACCACTGTACTACCCTAAACCCTAAAACACTACCCCAACACCACTGCACTAACCTAAATCCTAAAACACTACCCCCAGCACGACCCCTACACTACCCAAACACAACTGCACTACCCTAAAACATGACCCCCTACACTACACAAACACCACTGCACTACCCTAAACCCTAAAACACTACCCCCAGCACGACCCCCTACACTACACAAGCACCACTGCACTACCCTAAACCCTAAAACACTACCCCCAGCACGACCCCTACACTACACAAACACCACTGCACTACCTTAAACCCTAAAACACTACCCCCAGCACGACCCCTACACTACCCAAACACCACTGCACTAACCTAAATCCTAAAACACTACCCCAGCACGACCCCCTACACTACCCAAACACCACTGCACTACCCTAAAACATGACCCCCTACACTACACAAACACCACTGCACTAACCTAAACCCTAAAACACTACCCCAACACCACTGCACTAACCAAAATCCTAAAACACTACCCCCAGCACGACCCCTACACTACCCAAACACAACTGCACTACCCTAAAACATGACCCCTACACTACACAAACACCACTGCACTACCTAAAATACTACCCCAGCACGACCCCCTACACTACACAAGCACCACTGCACTACCCTAAACCCTAAAACACTACCCCCAGCACGACCCCTACACTACACAAACACCACTGCACTACCTTAAACCCTAAAACATTACCCCCAGCACGACCCCCTACACTACCCAAACACCACTGCACTAACCTAAATCCTAAAACACTACCCCAGCACGACCCCCTACACTACCCAAACACCACTGCACTACCCTAAAACATGACCCCTACACTACACAAACACCACTGCACTACCCTAAACCCTAAAACACTACCCCCAGCACAACCCCCTACACTACACAAGCACCACTGCACTACCCTAAACCCTAATACACTACCCCCAGCATGACCCCTACACTGCCCGAACACCACTGCACTGCCCTAAACCCTGAAACACCAGCCCCTCACGACCCCTACACTGCCCGAACACCACTGCACTGCCCTAAACCCTGAAACACCAACCCTAGCACGACCCCTACACTGCCCGAACACCACTGCACTGCCCTAAACCCTGAAACACCACCCCCTTCATGACCCCTACACTGCCCGAACACCACTGCACTGCCCTAAACCCTGAAACACCACCCCCAGCACGCCCCCTACACTGCCCGAACACCACTGTACTGCCCTAAACCCTGAAACACTACCCCCAGCAAGACCTCCTACACTGCCCGAACACCACTGCACTGCCCGAAACCCTGAAACATCACCCCCAGCAAGACCCCCTACACTGCCCGAACACCACTGCCCTAAACCCTGAAACACTACCCCCAGCCACGACCCCCTACACTTCCCGAACACCACTGCACTGCCCTAAACCCTGAAACACCACCCCCAGCACGACCCCCTACACTGCCCGAACACCACTGCACTGCCCTAAACCCTGAAACACCACCCCCTGCACGACCCCCTACACTGCCCGAACACTACTGCACTGCCCTAAACCCTGAAACACCATCCCCAGCACGACCCCCTACACTGCCACGAACACCACTGCACTGCCCTAAACCCTGAAACACTACCCCCAGCAAGACCCCTACACTGCCCGAACACCACTGCACTGACCTAAACCCTGAAACATCACCCCCAGCAAGACCCCCTACACTGCTCGAACACCACTGCCCTAAACCCTGAAACACCACCCCCAGCAAGACCCCCTACACTGCCCGAAGACCACTGCACTACCCTAAACCCTGAAACACCAGCCCCAGCACGAACCCTACACTGCCCGAACACCACTGCACTGCCCTAAACCCTGAAACACAACCCCCTACACTGCCCGAACACCACTGCACTGCCCTAAACACTGAAACACCACCCCCAGCACGACCCCCTACACTGCCCGAACACCACTGCACTGCCCTAAACCCTGAAACACCACCCCTGCACGATCCCCTACACTGCCCGAACACTACTGCACTGCCCTAAACCCTGAAACAGCACCCCCAGCACGACCCCCTACACTGCACGAACACCACTGCACTGCCCTAAACCCGAAACACTACCCCCAGCAAGACCCCCTACACTGCCCGAACACCACTGCACTGCCTAAACCCTGAAACATCACCCCCAGCAAGACCCCCTACACTGCCCGAACACCACTGCCCTAAACCCTGAAACACCACCTCCAGCAAGACCCCCTACACTGCCCGAACACCACTGCCCTGAAACCCTGAAACACCACCCCCAGCACGACCCCCTACACTGCCCGAAAACAACTGCACTGCCCTAAACCCTGAAACACCACCCCCAGCACGACCCCCTACACTGCCCGAACACCACTGCACTGCCCTAAACCCTGAAACACCAGCCCCAGCACAACCCGTACACTGCCCAAACACCACTGCACTGCACTGCCCTAAACCCTGAAACACCAGCCCCAGCACGACCCCCTACACTGCCCGAAAACCACTGCACTGTCCTAAACCCTGAAACACCACCCCCAGCACGACCCCTACACTGCCCGAACACCACTGCCCTAAACCCTGAAACAACACCCCCTGCACGACCCCCTACACTGCCCAAACACCACTGCACTGCCTAAACCCTGAAACACCACCCCTACACTGCCCGAACACCACTGCACTACCCTAAAGCCTGAAACACCACCCCCAGCACGACCCCTACACTGCTCGAACACCACTGCACTGCCCTAAACCCTAAAACACCACCCCCAGCATTACCCCCTACACTGCCCAAACACCACTGCACTGCCCTAAACCCTAGAACACTACCCCAGCACGACCCCTACACTACCCAAACACCACTGCACTACCCTAAACCCTAAAATACTACCCCAGCACAACTCCCTACACTACCCGAACACGACTGCACTGCCCTAAACCCTCAAACACTCCCCCAGCATGACCCCCTACACTACCCGAACACCACTGCACTGCCCTAAACCCTAAAACACTCCCCCAGGACGACCCCCTACACTACCCGAACACCACTGCACTGCCCTAAACCCTAAAACACTCCCCCAGCACGACCCCCTACACTACCCAAACACCACTGCACTGCCCTAAACCCTAAAACACTACCCCCGCATGACCCCTACACTACCCAAACACCAATGCACTACCCTAATCCCTAAAACACTACCCCCGCATGACCCCTACACTACCCTAAACCCTAAAACACTACCCCGCGCACGACTCCCTACACTACCCAAAGACCACTGCCCTACCCTAAACCCTAAAACACGACTTCCTACACTACACAAACACCACTGCACTACCCTAAACCCTAAAACACTACCCCCTACACTACACAAACACCACTGCACTACCCTAAACCCTAAAAAACTACCCCAGCACGAACCACTACACTACCCAAACACCACTGCACTACCCTAAACCCTAAAAACTACCCCCAGCAGTACCCCTACACTACCCAAACACCACTGCACTACCCTAACCCTAAAACACTACCCCAGCAGTACCCCTACACTACCCAAACACCACTGCACTACCCTAAATCACTACCCCCAGCACGACCCCCTACACTACCCAAACACCACTGCACTACCCTAAACCCTAAAACACTACCCCCAGCACGACCCCTACACTACCCAAACACCACTGCACTACCCTAAACCCTAAAACACTCCCCCAGCACGACTCCCTACACTACCCAAACACCACTGCACTACCCTAAACCCTAAATCTACCCCCAGCATGACCCCCTACAGTACACAAACACCACTGCACTACCCTAAACCCTAAAACACTACCCCCAGCATGACCCTCTTCACTACCTAAACACAACTGCACAATTTGTTACAGGCGTTGCAACGCAGGCCTGTGGTGCTTACTGGAAGTACCTAGTGGGCTAGTTGGGCCCCAGGGACCCTCAGGATTCAAGGTGACCTAATCCCCCAACTTAAAACGCACCACAGGGCGCATTTGCACAGTGGTGAAGGGAGGGGGCGGGGCATCAGGTGACATGTGCGCAAACACACCCTGTGGTGCGTTTTAAGTTGGGGAATTAATTCCCTTTGAATCCTGAGGGACCCTGGGGTCCAACTAGCCCACCAGGTACCTTCAGTAAGCACAACAGAGTTGCGTTGCAGAGAGGTGAAAAAAGGTGCGTGGCCTCGGAACGCCTCTCTGCAACTCAGCTCTGTGGTCCTAACTGTAGGTACCTGGGGGGCTAGTTGGGCCCCAGGGACCCTCAGAATTCAAGGGGACTTAATCCCGCAACTTAAGACGCGCCACGGGGTGCGTTTGCACACATCACCTCAGGCCCCCCTCCCTTCACCACTGTGCAAATGCGCCCTGTAGCGCGTTTTAAGAGGTAGTTTTAATCCCCCTGCCCTATTATGTACTAGGGACTTGCAGAGGAGGTCATGCTAATCACAGGGGTACCCCAATGCATAGTGTTCCCTAGTGTATGTAGGTGTTTTCACTGTATTCTAAGTGTCTTTTAGCATAGCACTGGCTCTGGTTAGTCAGAGTCAGTTACCACCAGTACCCGTCTGAAAAAGTTGTGGGCATAGGATGAATTTGCAACAAGGCCTCTTTCTGCTCCTCTGTTGGTTCTTTCTGCACATCTTTTGCTTCTTTCTGTGCGTTTTTTCTTCTTTCTTCACATGTCGTACCTCTGTAGGCATAGTTAGAAACTAGCATTTAAAAAAAACTTTGAAATTCACTTAAAAAATCATAGTTTTCACGCATGTTATAGTTAGAAATTAGCATTTACAAAACCTTTGAAATTCATTGAAAAAACCATAGGTTTCAAACACGTTATAGTTAGAAATTAGCATTTAAAAAACCTTTGAAATTCACTGAAAAAACCATAGGTTTTAGGGACAGTTATAGTTAGTTGGACATTTCACTCGTACAAAACCATAGAAATTCCCCCGTTATAGTTAGTTCAGCTAACTATAACTCGCGCCCCCGCAATGCACTGCTGATGACGTCACATATTACATCTAGGCCTGGGCGGAAAACTACGCTACGCTCGCGTAGTTTGCAAAGTTTGCGCTACTTCGCACAACGCGAATTGCACGTAGCACAGTGCAAACACGCGTAGCGTAGCGTAGTGCAGCGGTCATTTTTTGCTTGCTCGCGGTCCTCAACGTCAAGTTGGCGACCGCGAGCAAGCAAATGACTATCCCGGCGAGACTTTTTCCTCGTTCGCGATCAGCAACACAAGTTGCCGATCGCGAGCGTGGAAAATAAACCTCCCGGCGAGATTCTCAACGCGGTGAGGTCAGGTTTCTCATTGCGAGTGAGTCGCGTATGCTCGCGACCGCTCGCGATGAGAAACTACCAGTCCGCGTTGAGAAAGCTGCCGCTCGAGTAAAAATCTACTCGAGCGGCAGTAAAGACAGCTCGCACTGTGCAAGATGCCGTTTTCAATGATTGCACAGTGCGGACAAGCATCCGGCACTGTGTAATCATTGCGAACAGTGCACTACGCAGTTCGCGTAGTGCTACGCGAAGCTCGCGTAGTGCGAACTTCACTTTGCGTAGCTTCGCGAGCGCTACTTGCGAACTACGCCCAGGGTTAATTACATCACTCATGACATGGTCAGTGACATCACTGATGACATCTCAAATGACATCACTGATGACATCATCCATGTGATAATTTCATGCATCTTCTCACACCCTAATATAACTTTTGATACACCCACTCTAAATTACAGACTGCCATTCTCAAAACCATAGACACTCCAACACCAAAAACTACATACCCACTCACTGATTCTTAGGTCTACACACACATCCACTCACTCACCCGTACAGTCACTCATACTTAGTCACTCAGTACAGGACTATCATATGCACTCATACACCTATATAAACACTCACACACCGCCACTCATCCATAGAGGTACTCACACACCTAGTCAGTCATGCAAAAACTTAATCACACACCCATTTACTCACCTATACAGTTATACACACACCAGCTCACTTACTCATACAAATACTAGCACATTCTTACGCTCTTATACAATCACTGAAACAAGTACACACTCATCCATACAGCCACTCTCACAATCACACACTCTCACTTATAGCCATTTATATACTCCAACACACATATATACTGCCTTTCACATATGTAGTTACTCACACATGTACCACTGAGATATACATTCAATCACTAACACACCCATACACACACTCACCCACCCATACAGTCCATCAGAGATGCACTCTTGAAACCATGCACCCAGTGAATCACCAACTCACACATCTATGAACAGAGTCACACACACCCCACCCACACAAACACTCAGGCACCCATACAGATACTCAGACAATCAATCAATAACCCATGTAGACACTCATGTAGCTATTCAGAAAGCCATGCAGCCGCTTACAAACCAACAGACAGACGGATACAGACATTCACACAGTTTAGTCACTAACCCATGCATTCAGTAAGATACATTTAATCACTCACTTGTAGAGTCAGTCACTCACGTACTAAATCATCCATTCAGACACTTATACACCCACTCATTCTTCAATACGCCTTTCCCTATATATATTAAACATATTTAAACTTTACAGAAACACACAGTCACTGGATGATGTCATCAGTGATGTCATCAGTGATGTCATTTGAGATGTCATCAGTGATGTCATCAGTGATGTCACTGACCATGTCATGAGTGATGTAATATGTGACGTCATCAGCAGTGCATTGCGGGCGCGAGTTATAGTTAGCTGAACTAACTATAACGGGGAATTTCTATGGTTTTGTACGAGTGAAATGTCCAACTAACTATAACTGTCCCTAAAACCTATGGTTTTTCAGTGAATATATATATATATATATATATTATCTACTGGCGGTCGCCAGTAGATAGTTATAGTTAGGACCTATTTTCCATAGGAAATCCGCGACATTCTATTTGAAATAACTCTTGCGTCGGTTGACGAATCTTCGCGAAATTTTCAAACTTTATGGCCCGCTCCGGTCCGCTCCTACCCTGAAAGTCTCAGGGTGATTCGTCAAGCGGGGCCGAGAAAAACAGGGGGTCCCAAAACGTGTTTTCCCCATTCATTTTCCCATAGGAAACTTTAGACACGGCTACAGCCCGAACTGCTGAACGGAATTACACCAAATTTGGCAAAGAGGTAGTTCTTGGTTCAGAAAGAACCCTTTTGTTAAATGGTGTAAATCCGTTCAGTAGTTGCGGATAAATTAAAAAAATAAGAGTCAAAAATCAATTTCCCATAGGAAACTTTATGCAAGGCTACAGCCCGAACTGCTGAACGGAATTACACCAAATTTGGCAAAGAGGTAGTTCTTGGTTCAAAAAGAACCCTTTTGTTAAATGGTGTAAATCCGTTCAGTAGTTGCTGAGAAAATCAAAAGTAAAAACACATATATATCTGGGCGGAGCCTAACCACACATGTCATCGTGAGATCTGATTGGCTGTCAGCACTTCATCCTGGAATTGCTGGCAGCCATCTTGGGACCAATATAAATGATAGTACCCCTTTGAAATGCATTGTAGTGAATCGAAGATTTTGAGGGTTACCAAAAGGAGAACTATAAAGGGTGATAACAGACTTTAGTTACATTAGAATTCATTTGTTGATGGTACCATACTAATTTCAGGAATTGTGGTGTGTTCTAAGGTGATTTTACCCTGTGAAAAACCTTCTGCTGGGATATCATGAATCATGTTTGAGAGAAAACTAGTTTCACATGCTTGTCCCATACAGTTTTGGAAGGTGCCCCAGAAGCTAAAATGAGAGCATATTTTCTGTAAATTCACATTATCTTTCTCAGTCATGTGAGAATGAAGTCTGACATTCTCAGTAAAACATGTACATCCAACAAGGGCAGAGACTGTCAGTTGATTCCTTTGTGTTCTACTGCAGCTTCCCAGAGTGTTCTAAAGAACAACTAGAGTGCTAACAGCCTTACTTATGACAAAAGTATGGCACACCTGAAGCCATCTTGATTGGAATAAACTGGTAACACTTAAAACATTTAATTTAAAAGGAACAAAATGAGGGGGTTCATTTTGCCATAGAAATTATGGTTAGTGCTGTAGAAAGAAAAATTAGGACATGTTTCAAGTGTGATCTCAAATATCTTCCTGTTATATTTCAACAGGAGCAGCCTGTCAGTTGATGCCTTTGTGTTCTACTGCAGCTTCCCAGAGTGTTCTAAAGAACAACTAGAGCGCTAACAGTCTTACTTATGACAAAAGTATGGCACACCTGAAGCCATCTTGATTGGAATAAACTGGTAACACTTAAAACATTTAATTTAAAAAGGAACAAAATGATGGGGTTCATCTTGTCATAGAAATTATGGTTAGTGCTCTGGAAAGAAAAATTAGGACATGTTTCAAGTGTGATCTCAAATATCTTCCTGTTATATTTCAACAGGAGCAGCCTGTCAGTTGATGCCTTTGTGTTCTACTGCAGCTTCCCAGAGTGTTCTAAAGAACAACTAGAGCGCTAACAGTCTTACTTATGACAAAAGTATGGCACACCTGAAGCCATCTTGATTGGAATAAACTGGTAACACTTAAAACATTTAATTTAAAAAGGAACAAAATGAGGGGGTTCATTTTGCCATAGAAATTATGGTTAGTGCTGTAGAAAGAAAAATTAGGACATGTTTTAAGTGAGATCTCAAATATCTTCCTGTTATATTTCAACAGGAGCAGCCTGTCAGTTGATGCCTTTGTGTTCTACTGCAGCTTCCCAGAGTGTTCTAAAGAACAACTAGAGTGCTAACAGCCTTACTTATGACAAAAGTATGGCACACCTGAAGCCATCTTGATTGGAATAAACTGGTAACACTTAAAACATTTAATTTAAAAGGAACAAAATGAGGGGTTCATTTTGCCATAGAAATTATGGTTAGTGCTGTAGAAAGAAAAATTAGGACATGTTTCAAGTGTGATCTCAAATATCTTCCTGTTATATTTCAACAGGAGCAGCCTGTCAGTTGATGCCTTTGTGTTCTACTGCAGCTTCCCAGAGTGTTCTAAAGAACAACTAGAGCGCTAACAGTCTTACTTATGACAAAAGTATGGCACACCTGAAGCCATCTTGATTGGAATAAACTGGTAACACTTAAAACATTTAATTTAAAAAGGAACAAAATGATGGGGTTCATCTTGTCATAGAAATTATGGTTAGTGCTCTGGAAAGAAAAATTAGGACATGTTTCAAGTGTGATCTCAAATATCTTCCTGTTATATTTCAACAGGAGCAGCCTGTCAGTTGATGCCTTTGTGTTCTACTGCAGCTTCCCAGAGTGTTCTAAAGAACAACTAGAGCGCTAACAGTCTTACTTATGACAAAAGTATGGCACACCTGAAGCCATCTTGATTGGAATAAACTGGTAACACTTAAAACATTTAATTTAAAAAGGAACAAAATGAGGGGTTCATTTTGCCATAGAAATTATGGTTAGTGCTGTAGAAAGAAAAATTAGGACATGTTTTAAGTGAGATCTCAAATATCTTCCTGTTATATTTCAACAGGAGCAGCCTGTCAGTTGATGCCTTTGTGTTCTACTGCAGCTTCCCAGAGTGTTCTAAAGAACAACTAGAGTGCTAACAGCCTTACTTATGACAAAAGTATGGCACACCTGAAGCCATCTTGATTGGAATAAACTGGTAACACTTAAAACATTTAATTTAAAAGGAACAAAATGAGGGGGTTCATTTTGCTATAGAAATTATGGTTAGTGCTGCAAAAAGAAAATTTAGTGCATGTTTTAAGTGAGATCTCAAATCCTCTTCTATTTCATTAGAAAATTCTGACATGCAGACTGAAACAATCACTTTCAATACCAGCAGTAGACTTCCAGTTAACTCCTTGGTGAGCAGTAGCTTTACTACAGTGATCTAATGAACAACTAGAGTAATAACATTCTGAATTTATGGCAAATGTGTGACACATCTGAATGCCTTCTTGATGGAATCAAAGTAAAAACTGAAAGCATTTCCTACTGAGGAGACTGCAGTAAATGAGGAAATTAGGAAACTTCATAACAAAGAAATCTTCCAAGATGGCCACCAGTGAAAAAAGAGCCCAAATGTAGCACAAATATTACCGAGATGTAGCCCACTTATAGCCCAATGACAAAAGTGTGCAAAACACTTTTTATTTTTAGTTTTTTTTGCAGTTTTATGTAGTGCAGACTGGTCAGGTATTGGAGCATTGCATCTTAAAACATGACCCCCTACACTACAAAAACACCACTGCACTACCCTAAACCCTAAAACACTACCCCAGCACGACCCCCTACACTACACAAGCACCACTGCACTATCCTAAACACTAAAACACTACCCCCAGCATGACCCCCTACACTACACAAACACCACTGCACTACCCTAAACCCTAAAACACTACCCCAACACCACTGCACTAACCTAAATCCTAAAACACTACCCCCAGCCACGACCCCTACACTACCCAAACACCACTGCACTACCCTAAAACATGACCCCTACACTACACAAACACCACTGCACTACCCTAAAGCCTAAAACACTACCCCAGCACGACCCCTACACTACACAAGCACCACTGCACTACCCTAAACCCTAAAACACTACCCCAGCACGACCCCTACACTACACAAACACCACTGCACTACCTTAAACCCTAAAACACTACCCCCAGCACGACCCCTACACTACCCAAACACCACTGCACTAACCTAAATCCTAAAACACTACCCCCAGCACGACCCCTTACACTACCCAAACACCACTGCACTACCCTAAAACATGACCCCTACACTACACAAACACCACTGCACTACCCTAAACTCTAAAACACTACCCCAGCACAACCCCTACACTACACAAGCACCACTGCACTACCCTAAACCCTAAAACACTACCCCCAGCACGACCCCCTACACTGCCCGAACACCACTGCACTGCCCTAAACCCTGAAACACCAGCCCCTGCACGACCCCCTACACTGCCTGAACACCACTGCACTGCTCTAAACCCTGAAGCACATACCCTAGCACGACCCCTACACTGCCCGAACACCACTGCACTGCCCTAAACCCTGAAGCACATACCCTAGCACGACCCCCTACACTGCCCGAACACCACTGCACTGCCCTAAACCCTGAAACACCACCCCTTCACGACCCCTACACTGCCCGAACACCACTGCACTGCCCTAAACCCTGAAACACCACCCCCAGCATGACCCCTACACTGCCCGAACACCACTGCACTGCCCTAAACCCTGAAACACTACCCCCAGCAAGACCTCCTACACTGCCCGAACACCACTGCACTGCCCTAAACCCTGAAACATCACCCCCAGCAAGACCCCCTACACTGCCCGAACACCACTGCCCTAAACCCTGAAACACCACCCCCAGCACGACCCCTACACTGCCCGAACACCACTGTACTGCCCTAAACCCTGAAACACCACCCCCAGCATGACCCCCTACACTGCCCGAACACCACTGCACTGCCCTAAACCCTGAAACACCACCCCCTGCACGACCCCCTACACTGCCCGAACACTACTGCACTGCCCTAAACCCTGAAACACCATCCCCAGCACGACCCCCTACACTGCACGAACACCACTGCACTGCCCTAAACCCTGAAACACTACCCCCAGCAAGACCCCTACACTGCCCGAACACCACTGCACTGCCCTAAACCCTGAAACACCACCCCCAGCAAGACCCCCTACACTGCCCGAACACCACTGCCCTAAACCCTGAAACACCACCCCCAGCAAGACCCCCTACACTGCCCGAACACCACTGCACTGCCCTAAACCCTGAAACACCAGCCCCAGCACGACCCCTACACTGCCCGAACACCACTGCACTGCCCTAAACCCTGAAACACCACCCCTGCACGACCCCCTACACTGCCCGAACACCACTGCCCTGCCCTAAACCCTGAAACACCACCCCCTGCACGATCCCCTACACTGCCCGAACACTACTGCACTGCCCTAAACCCTGAAACACCACCCCCAGCACGACCCCCTACACTGCACGAACACCACTGCACTGCCCTAATCCCGAAACACTACCCCCAGCAAGACCCCTACACTGCCCGAACACCACTGCCCTAAACCCTGAAACACCACCCCCAGCAAGACCCCCTACACTGCCCGTACACAAATGCACTGCCCTAAACCCTGAAACACCACCCCCAGCATGACCCCCTACACTGCCCGAACACCACTGCACTGCCCTAAACCCTGAAACACCACCCCCAGCACGACCCCCTACACTGCCCGAACACCACTGCACTGCCCTAAACCATGAAACACCAGCCCCAGCACAACCCCCTGCACTGCCCGAACACCACTGCCCTGCCCTAAACCCTGAAACACCACCCCAGCACGACCCCTACACTGCCCGAACACCACTGCACTGCCCTAAACCCTGAAACACCAGCCCCAGCACGACCCCATACACTGCCCGAACACCACTGCACTGCCCTAAACCCTGAAACACCAGCCCCAGCACGACCGCATACACTGCCCGAAAACCACTGCACTGCCCTAAACCCTGAAACACCAGCCCCAGCACGACCCCCTACACTGCCCGAACACCACTGCACTACCCTAAACCCTCAAACACCAGCCCCAGCACGACCCCCTACACTGCCCGAACACCACTGCACCGCCCTAAACCCTGAAACACCAGCCCCAGCAAGACCCCCTACACTGCCCGAACACCACTGCACTGCCCTAAACCCTGAAACACCACCCCCAGCAAGACCCCCTACACTGCCCGAACACCACTGCACTAAAGCCTGAAACACCACCCCCAGCAAGACCACCTACACTGGCCGAACACCATTGCACTGCCCTAAACCCTGAAACACCACCCCCTGCACGACCCCCTACACTTCCCAAACACCACTGCACTGCCCTAAACCCTGAAACACCACCCCCTGCACGACCCCCTACACTGCCCGAACACCACTGCACTGCCCTAAACCCTGAAACACCACCCCTCAGCACGACACCCTACACTGCCCGAACACCACTGCACTGCCCTAAACCCTGAAACACCATCCCCAGCATGACCCCCTACACTGCCCGAACACCACTGCACTGCCCTAAACCCTGAAACACCACCCCCTGCATGACCTCCTACACTGCCGGAACACCACTGCACTGCCCTAAACCCTGAAACACCACCCCCAGCACGACCCCTACACTGCCCAAACACCACTGCACTGCCCTAAACCCTGAAACATCAACCCCAGCAAGACCCCCTACACTGCCTGAACACCACTGCCCTAAACCCTGAAACACCACCCCCTACACTGCACGAACACCACTGCACTGCCCTAAACCCTGAAACACCACCTCCAGCAAAACCCCTACACTGCCTGAACACCATTGCTCTGCCCTAAATCCTGAAACACTAGCCCCAGCATGACCCCCTACACTGCCCAAACACCACTGCACTGCCCTAAACCCTGAAACACCACCCCCAGCACGACCCCCTACACTGCCCGAACACCACTGCACTGCCCTAAACCCTGAAACACCAGCCCCAGCAAGACCCCTACACTGCCCGAACACCACTGCACTGCCCTAAACCCTGAAACACCAGCCCCAGCATGACCCCCTACACTGCCCGAACACCACTGCACTGCCCTAAACCCTAAAACACCAGCCCCAGCACGACCACCTACACTGCCCGAACACCACTGCACTGCCCTAAACTCTGAAACACCAGCCCCAGCATGACCCCTACACTGCCCGAACACCACTGCACTGCCCTAAACCCTGAAACACCAGCCCCAGCACGACCCCTACACTGCCCGAACACCACTATACTGCCCTAAACCCTGAAACACCAGCCCCAGCACGACCCCCTACACTGCCCGAACACCACTGCACTGCCCTAAACCCTGAAACACCAACCCCTGCATGACCCCCTACACTGCCCGAACACCACTGCACTACCCTAAACCCTGAAACACCACCCCTGCAGCACCCCCTACACTGCCCGAACACCACTGCACTGCCCTAAACCCTGAAACACCACCCCTGCACCGCCCCCTACACTGCCCGAACACCACTGCACTGCCCTAAACCCTGAAACACCACCCCCAGCACGACCCCCTTTACTGCTCGAACACCACTGCACTGCCCCAAACCCTGAAACACCACCCCCAGCACGACCCCCTACACTGCCCGAACACCACTGCCCTAAACCCTGAAACACCACCCCCTGCACGACCCCCTACACTGCCCGAACACCACTGCACTGCCCTAAACCCTGAAACATCACCCCCTACACTGCCCAAACACCACTGCACTGCCCTAAACCCTAAAATACTACCCCCAGCACAACCCCCTACACTACCCGAACATGACTGCACTGCCCTAAACACTCAAACACTACCCCCAGCACGACCCCCTACACTACCCGAACACCACTGCACTGCCCTAAACCCTAAAACACTCCCCCAGCATGACCCCCTACACTACCCGAACACCACTGCACTGCCCTAAACCCTAAAACACTCCCCCAGCACGACCCCCTACACTACCCAAACACCACTGCACTGCCCTAAACCCTAAAACACTACCCCCCGCATGACCCCTACACTACCCAAACACCAATGCACTACCCTAATCCCTAAAACACTACCCCCGCATGACCCCATACACTACCCTAAACCCTAAAACACTACCCCCGCACGACTCCCTACACTACCCAAAGACCACTGCACTACCCTAAACCCTAAAACATGACCTCCTACACTACACAAACACCACTGCACTACCCTAAACCCTAAAACACTACCCCCTACACTACACAAACACCACTGCACTACCCTAAACCCTAAAACACTACCCCCAGCAGTACCCCTACACTACCCAAACACCACTGCACTAACCTAAACCCTAAAACACTACCCCCAGCAGTACCCCCTACACTACCCAAACACCACTGCACTACCCTAAATCACTACCCCCAGCACGACCCCCTACACTACCCAAACACCACTGCACTACCCTAAACCCTAAAACACTACCCCCAGCACGACCCCCTACACTACCCAAACACCACTGCACTACCCTAAACCCTAAATCTACCCCCAGCATGACCCCTACACTACACAAACACCACTGCACTACCCTAAACCCTAAAACACTACCCCCAGCACGACCCTCTTCACTACCTAAACACAACTGCACAATTTGTTACAGGCGTTGCAACGCAGGCCTGTGGTGCTTACTGGAAGTACCTAGTGGGCTAGTTGGGCCCCAGGGACCCTCAGGATTCAAGGTGACCTAATCCCCCAACTTAAAACGCACCACGGGCGCGTTTGCACAGTGGTGAAGGGAGGGGCGGGGCCTCCAGGTGACATGTGCGCAAACACGCCCTGTGGTGCGTTTTAAGTTGGGGAATTAATTCCCTTTGAATCCTGAGAGACCCTGGGGGCCAACTAGCCCACCAGGTACCTTACAGTCGCTGACACAAGCACATACTCACCCATACAGCCACTTTCACACTCACTCACTCACTCACACATACAGTCACTTATATACTCCAACACTCAAATATTCTGCCTTTCACATATGTAGTTACTCACACATGTACCACTGAGACATCCATACACTCACCAACATAGCCATATGCACACTCACTCACCCATACAGCCCTTCGCAGATGCACTCATGAACCCACCCAGTGAATCACCCACTCACACATCCATGCAGGGAGTCACACCCCCCCACACACCCACACAGACACTCAGGCACCCATACAGGTACTCAGACAACCAATCATTAACCCATATAGACACTCATGTAGCTACTCACCAACCCATGCAGCCACGTACACAACAACTGACAGACTGATACAGACATTCACACAGATTAGTCATTCACCCATGCATTCACTAAGACATGTTTAATCACTCACTTATACAGTCAGTCATGCACCAACTAAATTAGACACTCATACACCCACTCATTCTTCAATACACCTTGGCGTATATAAATCTCTATATATATATATAACATTCTTAAACTTTTTAGAAACACTCAGTCACTGGATGATGTCATCAATTATGTCATTTAAGATGTCATCAGTGATGTCACTGACGGGGGCGTGGCTTAGCCAGCAATGGAGTCGGACGTGCTGCGGTAGAGCTCCATCCGTGGCTCCTACTTCTGGCTATAATTATCCGTCTGTGACTGAGTAGCGGAGGCAGCGAGTCGCTGACAATACCCAGGAGGTGACCTCGGAGCCCCGACCTGGGGCGGAACACTACTACTCCTGTGCTACGGTGACGGCCGCTCCCCAGACACCTTGGCTGCCGGAGGCTCCAGGACGCCGGGAGCATTGCTGAGCGCGAGGTCGGGGACTGGCCCCGCCCATCCGGCCTCATTATCCAGCGGAAAGCTATATTTCCGACCGATTGGCCAGTAATCCAGAAGCGGGCTGCATTGGCCCTGGCTGATCGGGCGCGGAGGTTGGGGACTGGCGCAGCTGTGCACGCCGACACACATCCACCGAGAACGCGGCGGCGGCTGAGCGGCTACACCGCTGCCCGTGAAGTGGCGGCGCTGCCGGAGTGCGGCCCTGCCCTTCCGGCCCGAGCGGGTGCCCAGACGCACTACGGAGGCGGCCCTCGGCAGGGGACCCACGGAGCCCACAGCGGAGAATTGCCCAGACAGGAGCTGGCGCGGAGGTGCTACGCCCGGAATGTAGCGCAGGTCGGGGCCTGCTCTTAGAGAGAATCTATTTCATGCGGGCTGGGGCCTGGTCTGCGGCCCGCCACCTGTGCTGCCCTACTTAAATGCCATGACCCACTGTGGGGCGGACGTGCGGAGCGCTAGGCTGTGACCATTGAGACCCGCTCTACCCAGGCGGACCTGTGCATCCACACTCCCGGCACTCCTCTGTGTTCTGTGTGCTGTGCTCTGGTGCCTGTTGGCCGGTGGGATACGACCCGGAGGAGGACGGAACTCTGGGGAGCGTCACGCTAGTTGCGCCTGGCCTCTTAAATCTGTGCGGTTACACTGGGAGCCTGTGGGCCTGGACCGACTGCCCCGGCGTCTGCCCGAGCTGTGATCTGGGGGTGAAACGGACGGGTGTGCTACGCCCGCCCGGCCTGGTTTGTGCTGAGCCTGAATTGATTCTGTTGGCGGGAGGCCCCTGATAGTACTCTCGGGGTTGTCCACAAAGGAGTGGCAGCAGGCCCGGTCCTTGCTGCCTGACGCCCCATGTCGCGGGAGGCCGTGCAAAGACTGGCACTGGAGGAGCGGCGGCCCCCACCCTCAAACACGAGCGCAGGCGGACAAGATGGCGTCCTTAGAAGTGATGGATCCCATGTCGCGCAAGCTGGATGCAGTACTGGCGGCAGTGGAGAACCTGGGAGAGACAATGAATCAGATACGTACCTCCCTGGAAGGTAAAATAGACAAAGTGGCGTTGGATCTCACGCTGCTACGCTGACCACCGAAAGCTTACGGACCGCACCACAGCAACAGAAGGGAAAGTTGCGGAGATCCCGCCACGGGTGTCCTTGGCTGAGACGCATATCCAAGACCTGCTGAACAGAGTGGAATTCCTAGAAGATAGAGCGGAAGATGCGGAAGGCAGGGCCCGACGCAACAACCTACGTGTCGTGGGCCTTCCGGAGGGAATTGAGGAAGAAGTGCGGTACATTATGCAGAAGACTGGCTCCGCACGCTGCTCCCGGGGAGGCCCTGTCCCCGCACTTTGTTGTCGAGAGGGCGCACAGGGTGCCGGCTAGGCCCCCGCCCCGGGGTCAAACCCGAGGCCACTGCTAATTCGGCTGTTGAACTACAGGGATAGAGACGCTGTGCTCCAGGAAACCCGGAAATTACACGACATACAGGTGGAAAACCATAAAGTGATGATTTTCCCGGACTACACCCTTCAAGTACAGAAACAGCGACACTCCTACCTTGCGGTCAAGCGGCGACTGCGACAGAGTGACCTAAAATACTCGCTGTTGTTCCCTGCGAAGCTGAGGGTTATCGCAAATGGCAAAACACACTTCTTCACTACCCCAGAGAGTGTGGAGGAATGGCTGGACACTCGTGGCTCATCACAACCGGGGCGGAGAGAGACGAGGGCGGACGTCCCTCTGAGACGACGCCGCAGAAGACGACGGAAGTCGTTGCCCCCAACTTCGCAAGCTAGTGGTCCCTCACCTGAATTGGTATTAAGTGGACAATTGGAAGCGGTGCAGGCCGTGGCGAACATTAGTGGCTCACCGGCCGACGATGCCAACTCGGACTCTGACACGCAGGGGCCGCCCAGTGAGGACGATTTGTCGGACAATATCCCTGTGTCCCAGGACTCCTGTGTGCCACCACACGTTACTCCGCAGACCTCGGATGATATCACTTAGAATTTAATTGTTCGCAGTTTTGAGTTTTTTCCCTCTTCGCTGAGCACCTGATACTAGATCCTCTCGGACACGCAAGTATAAGAACTTGAGTCTTCTGCAGATACACTGTATTGTTAGTACGGAGTAGATGAAGGTGTAATTGATCTGTGGATGGTCTGGACCCCCATTTAGCTCCCTATACCTGTCCCCCTTACATGGGAATATTATGTATGTCTAACGAATAACTGCCCTGCTCATATCTGTGACTAGCCAGAACTGGATCTCACGGTCAGGGACGATTCATTTCACCATTTGTAATCAACCGCTGTAAACCCTCATATTGCTGTGCGCTATAGTCTCCCCAGACGTTAGTGGTGTGTTGTTGTATCGACAGTTTGGGCAACTACCAGTTGTAGAATTGCTCTCATGGTATTCTTTATTATAGATTGTTTTTCAGTTTTTTATGCCATCGCTATTGCACGAAGACACGGCGGGAGTGGACTCACTGGGAGATCTCTATGGCGACGGTGTGCTAATGCTCTTTGCGACGCTGGCTGCAAACGCTGAGATACCAGTGGGCCAATTCCTCCTACACGCCTCCCTACTGAAAGCCCTATCGGATGCCTGGGGAGACTTGACGGCGGAACCACCAACACACCTGCTCCTTCAATACCTACATGTTGTGGGGGCGGGCTCCCACGTAGTGCATTGGTTGGTGGAGGCGCTCCTTATACATACTCTCAAGCCAATGTCACGGCTCCGAGTTAGTTGGGAGGCGGATAGAGGTCGGCCATGGACGGACAGAGAATGGGATGCTGTACTGGCGAGTTCCAGGCACATACCAAGGAACTCTAGGTTTAAACTTATACAGACTTACATCGTGCAGAGGGCATATCTCTCACCAGACAAAATAAATAGGTATTTCCACATTACCACCTCCACATGCCCATGCTGTCAGCAATTGGATGCAGATTTGTTACACATGCTCTGGGCATGCACACACCTACAGCAGTATTGGCAAGCAGTGGTCGCGACGCAGGCTGCATGTACAGGCACGCCTTTCCCATCGACATGGGAGACTTGTCTACTGGGACTCTTTGCTAGATCCCAAAAAAATAAGACCACCTCGAGATTCCGAGATCTAGGATTAATCACAGCGAAAAGATTAATAACGAAAAGATGGAAGCATGCGGACCCGCCAGAGATAGCAGGTTGGAAACGTTCGCTTGTAGTATGGGCACAGGCAGAGAGTACGGCACTACACAGGGAAGAGACGGTAGGGCTCCGCAAATATCCAATAGCACAAGGTTGGGATGTCATACTAGTGGCTCTTCAAAGTGGTGAAGCGACGAGTGCAACGGATGAGCAATACGCTTAGTTACAACAGTCATGATAGTACCTAGCGATCTGAATCCAAGGTGCTACTGTGCCCAGCCATATAGACAATCACATACCCAAGAACTCCCCGATACAACACTAGTGATCATTAAAACCCCATGCGCCGCCGGGAGAGGTAGTACCCCATTGATGGCTTCCTCGTCACCCACAGACACATGCTGTATTTTGGCCCCTGGCAAGCAGAGTCACGCGGCATTGATGTGCAGATAATAAGTAGAGGTGCTCAGATATGTAGTAGCGGCTCGACTTGCGTAATTTAGATGGCAGTTTATAATGTTATATGTTTGTATTTTGATTATATGTTTATTGGAAAAACAGATCTTATTGGTGTTTGCACGTCAATACCTATCGTGCACTGTCATTCTACGCTATTGTGTTCATAATGTTATTCAAGTCCGATCGACAAGTTACTCCTCTGTACTGATGTGGCCTGTATATTAAGTATTGTGGTATCGACTCAGACAAAGTTTTGTCCCAATTATGTTGTACATGGCCCTGCATCAAACACAGTAACTATGATGTGGCAACATGTGCATGCAATAACACACCAGGACTTATCTATGAAGGCCCGAAATAGTGTGTGCATCTGTAAACAGGATAGATGTGATAACACCATCTCATTGCTATTGTCCGCTGCATTATTGTAAGCCATATGGACACTATAACCTTACGATGTACAATTGATAATGTTATATACAATTACGATGTCAGTTATGATAAAATCTAAAAAAATACCAATAAAGATATTTAAACAAAAAAAAAATCAGTGATGTCACTGACCTAGTCATGAGTGATGTAATATGTAACGTCATCAGTAGTGCATTGCGTGGGTGCGAGTT